>LDEE01000001.1:3634071-3837456 GCA_001021365.1 Stachybotrys chartarum
CAAGTACGTCCAAGACGACCACCGCTGCTTCGCGCTGTGCAAGCCCACCATCGGCAGCATTGTCCGGCAGCGCACCGGCGCGCTTGACTGCGCATGGCGGCGATCCGAGGTATCTCGGGTGTCCGGGGAATGCTGATCTTGCGAGAGCCAGTCTCTTATCCATCCTATAGCTTTGGGACTTCCGGTGGCTCTCCCCATCCATAGACTATCGCGCGGTTTACATTCAGCCTGCTTTGGGTGTTTCCCACGAATCCGGATACAGAAAACTTGCTTTGAACGAAACGCCTGAAAATCTCCTGCGCGACGGTGTCGTCGTCACTGGCAGCATCCACGTAGAGTAAAATAGAGACAAGCAAGTCCCCTACCCCCCAGATAATCTCCCTGGCTTGGTCTACTAGATTCTCTTGAGAGTGGTTCTCGATTTGTTGTCTCAGTTTCCCCCAGCGTTCGAGTAACTCCCATTGCTTGGGAATGTCATACTTGCTCTTCATCCCCTCTGCTCCGTGTATGGCACTTTCAACGGCATCGATGCTCTCCTTGCCACTTTTGGGGTGTTTCAACGCCCTGAGGAAGTCAGTGCTGAGCACGTCCGTTGTTCCCTCCCATATGGGAAGCGCGCAGCAGTCTCTGAAAATCCGTGCGATGTTTACGTGTTCCTGGGACTCATTTTCCAGGTACCCTACGCCGCCAATGGACTCCATGCAGGAGAATATCAGCGGTACGGCCGCTTTGCAGACATAGGCTTTGGTGAGCGGTGCCAGGACCCGCAAGAGTGGTGTAACGTGCTTCACATCTGGTGATAAGACAGCAAGGGCAGGTGATAGTCCGGTCCTGTCCGGCTCGTTGTGCTCCGAAAGTCCTAGGATATAGCTTGACCAAATAGTCAGGAGCATCAGTCCGCGATACTCTGCTGTCATCTTTGCTAGAGTGGCCATATGCAACGGTGTCTGGTCCAGTCGTTGTCTGGTGCCCCTTCCAGCGCCAACTTCACGAATCCGGGCGTAAGCCCTCACAATCCCCAAGCTGCGGCCAGCGTATCCTACCGCCGCAACTGCCGAGTGTATTCGTGTTATTGTCAGCATGCGACCAATTTCCTGGATACCCTTTCCCTCCTCGCCAATCATCCACCCGCGCATGTCCTCCAAGACGAGTTCTGCGGTAGGCAACGATTTGGTCCCAAATTTGTCTTTGAGCCTCGAAATACGTACACCATTAAGGCGCCTACCTTTGGGGTTTGGCAAGCCTGTGAGGGTGTTGGCCGAGGGGTCGTCGATGCGCAGAGGGGCGAAGAACGCCGAGAGGCCGGAGTTGGACCTGGTTCGTGCCAGTAGCACTGCCATATCGGCATCAGTGGCCGATGAGAACCACTTGAACCCGCTAATGGCCCAAGGACCGAGCGGTACGCTCCCTTCTGACGAGGCTAGGGCGCCCGAGTCCGGCGGGTTGTAAGCGGCAATGGTCTCGGTTCGGGAGACGTCACTGCCACCTGTGCGCTCGGTCATCCACTGGCCACTCGTCCAGGCGGAATCCGCCCTGTTTGAGGTTAGGTGTGAATAAGCATCCTGAAAGGCCCTTCGCTCGTCAGGCCCCAGCTTCTTGGTCAAGAATTCCGAGTGCAGGTGATGGTGCAGAAGACTGGCGGCGCCGTCCTGCATTGCAGAGGGACAGGTTACGTTGGCACAGGAGCCCTGCCACAGATGAAGACGGAGGAACTGAAGGGGTCTCGAGAAGGGTCCAAGGGCGTTCGAGTAGCCGGTGGCTACCATACTACAACGGATCTCAGCATCGGCAAAACGTTAATGACCTGTCAGAGTCAACCCACCACTTAGCCTGACCGAATGCCTGGAGACGTCTCCATCCTTCGCCGGTAACGAGCTCGCCTCTCCATTCGCCAAACGGCCCACGACCCGATCCGCTCACGTAAGGTTTATTTCGCTCGGCATCTCGGATCCAGCCGAAGATTTCGTCGGAGAGTACCTCTGAAGCAAGTGCTTGTACTTCGGGTCCGCGTTCGGCAATGATCTCGGGAGTGAGAAAAACTACAAATCCTAAGCACACGAGGACACTAATCGGGGGTGTACTAGAGTCTCAGCTTACGCTTGAAACATCTCTGGAACGACGTGTCATCGCAGAACTGGTTCGGGAGTGGTGGCGTCTTTTGGAAGAAGCCCTTGTCGGCACCGGAAGGCTCCATGGTGACTTGAAAGATGTCGGATCGGTTGATGGGAGACTGTGAGACAGCTTCGGCTTGAGTTCAAGTCATGGCTTCCTGTGATTGAACACTATGGAAGGAGAAGACGCTTATAAGGGTGAGGAGGTTGATTCAGAGTCAAAATCGGGGTAACCGTTGGATATGATAATAACCTCGGTGTTGAAGGTGAGTACGTAACACCCATCCTCGCTTCCTTAAACGGCAAGAGCCCCCATTTGCAGTATCCGAATGGAAAGGGGGATCACATGCCACCACGCACCGACGGACTGCCACAACACGTTGTCGTTACAGGGTCCTTCAAAGGGGAATAATTCAGCATCGGAGGGTCTCAACTGCGGGAGATAGTCGTTACACGTTTCCCAGTATGGCTATCTCCCCACTTGCTCCAAATTGCAAAGCATTTGATGGGTGTTCATAGGGCCTTGATCCTGTAACGATTTTGTTCACGAGTTCAGAACGCGGCATGTTTCCGCTGTTCCAGCTTTCGGAAGTTTCAGTGCAGCTTGCAGCAGTGCGGGGTAGCTTTTAGCGCCATGTCCGCCCGAAATTAGCAGGCAGAGCGGAAGCAGTTCCGAGGGACGATTTGTGCATCTTCGTACATTTATACGTATTCGTGCATCTCCAAATAAATGACTGACAATTTAATGCAATGCAGCCCACATTCTTGTACTCAATCTGTACACCCTACCCTATAGCATATGTCAGTGACGATGCTTGGTAGATGGCATGTTTAGTTTGCGCTGAAGCGCCGAAGCGCCGAAGGGCAGACGTACCGCTATAGCAGGCATAATTAGGTCAAAGACTACTCAGCCAACAGGATGTCTGTACGCCGTTTCACGCATGAGCCCAAGCATCTATTAGCACGGTCAGCTGTACTTGGTAACTACTGAGGCTCGTGAGAGACTTCATCCTACAAAGAAGTGTGATATCCTGGACCAATCAAGGAAGGCCTCTGCCTCTCCCCATAAGGCTGCAGCCTTGCCATGCACGCCAGCAGCATAGCCTTTGTTCCATTGCATAACGGCGCCCTGTCAAGCATTGTGATTTTCATCGCAGTGCAAATGCCGGCGGGGAGAGAAGACAACAGCCGAACGGCTTTAGACTGATTATTGAGCATGACATCACATCATGGCTAATACAAGACTACAAGGCAGTTCGTTCGTGACGCTAGGCGAGCACGCAAGGCCTTGAGACACCAGCAAGCTAGCGTATTGCTTATACTGTACAGACTCAATTCGAATCAAGGTTTGGACGGCCCAAAGCGGGCTCAGATCGAGATTCCCAAGCACGGGTGTAGTGGTGCCATTTGAATTGCCCGGTTTACCCAGTCTGCAATGAACGCATTGCTGCAAGCCCGGATGGCACAGCCACATCCGAGCGGCTAAGGATCCTCACCGCCACATGCACTAGCCACGTATGCTGTACGTCATTCTTAGGCCTCTGGCGTGCTTCTGTCGACGACAATCCACCCGTCCCATCATGCTGCTCCATCTCCGTTGATGATCTGCCCCGAAGGAGAGCATTTGCGCGATGTGTGGATAAACAATTCCGATGCTGCTCCATGCCTTGTCTTGAAACAGCACTGCGGCCTGCCAGGTGCCACAGGTTACGCGGCAAAAGTGGTTCAATGTGGTTCAACTCCCTGCTGTCGGCTGGTCGGTCCTTGACGCTCAACGTCACTAGCATTGGCATTATGACGCCGGTTGCGCTTCACGCCCCACATGGCCCAAGCAGAGACGCCATTTCCGTCGACTCTGGACCCCAATTTTGCTTCCAACGCGTGGCGCCTTTGGGCTGCGGGGAAGACAATCTCGTCCCGCCGTGGCTGAGGTACCGGGCGAGGGCAGGCTACCTGCGGCCAAGTTCGGGCGAGCAGGCCACAGGCCTGTTGCTGGGTAGGGGTTGTCGGTATACGGAACGCCGCCCAGACCTGCAACGTGAGCTGCTGCTGCCGCGTTCCGAGTCTATGACGGAAGACGAAGGCTGGGGGCGTGGTGATCTCCCAAGGCCAGGTCGAAGCTTCGCATTTCCTTGTTCTGGCCTTGGATCGTGGGCAGGGTGACGGTTTCGTATGAAGTTGAGGTTGCAGATCCAAGGCACCGTGGCTGCCACCGATATGTTATAAAAGAGCCATCTCTCTCACCTGCCAAAGGAGTACTATCACATCATCTTCATCAGATACCCAACAGCGAATACCCAAACAATTCACAATCACAAACAACAATCCCATTTTACCAACCCTTTTTAAAAAGTACCATCACCAACACATTCAACATGTCTTCCATCGTGAACAAGGTCAAGGACGCCATCTCCCACAAGTCCTCCTCTGACCACGACGCATCCCATACCACCAACACAACTGCTCCCCGCGGCACCTCCACCACAACATCCGCTCACGACGGCTCTTACACCAGCTCAAACAACTACACCCATGGCGGCACTCAGGGTCCCGCCACCCACACAGGTGGACCCCACAGCTCCAACATGGCCAACAAGGCTGACCCTCGCGTCGACTCTGATCGCGACTACAGCCGCAACATGGGCGCGAACCCCTCTGGCACCGCCACAACTGGCACCACCCACGGCACCCATGGCACAACTGGCGCTGGTCTAACTGGTTCACACGGCACTACTGGCGCCGGCATTGGTTCCACTGGCCACTCTGCCAACGTTGGCCCTCACAGCTCCAACATGGCCAACAAGGCCGACCCTCGTGTTGACTCTGACCTCGATGGTAACCGCGGCCTCGGCAGCAACACCTACGGCACCACTGGCACCCATGGTAGCGGTCTGACTGGTTCTCACGGAACCACCGGCACTGGCCTAACTGGTTCTCACGGTACCACTGGCACCACTGGCTATGGCTCTACCGGCCACTCCAACACTACTGCCCCTCACAGCTCCAACATTGCCAACAAGCTCGACCCTCGCGTCGATAACACCTACGGCAGCACTGGCACCCACGGCACCACCGGCACTGGTCTGACTGGTTCTCACGGTACCACTGGCACCACTGGCTACGGCTCTACGGGCCACTCCAACAACGTTGGCCCTCACAGCTCCAACATGGCCAACAAGGTCGACCCTCGTGTTGACTCTGACCTCGATGGCAACCGTGGACTCGGCAGCAACACATACGGCACCACTGGCACCCATGGTACTACCGGCACTGGCGTCGGCACTACCAGCTCAACTGGCACGCACTCTGCTGGCATGTCTGGCATTAAGGGCGTCGTCCAGCCTACCCACGGCTCTTCTGGCCTCACCGGCAGCACTGGCACTCACGGTACCCACACCGGCACCCACGGTACTACCGGCCTCAGCAGCAACCCCGGCCCTGCCCCCAACACCTCCGGCCCCCACAAGAGCGACGCCATGAACAAGATTGATCCCCGCGTCGACTCTGACCGCGATGGTAGCAAGACTGTTGGCGGCGACAAGAACTACTCCCGCCCGTAAGTCAAGAAAACGAGTCGAATGAACCACGGCAGTGAGCTCACTGACGGTTCTTTCCGATAGCGACCACACGACCAACCAATACAGGGATCCTACGGATGCTGCTCAGGTACCGCCATCTGTCCTGCAGAAGCACCTTGGCCCTCCAACTGTGGCACACGAGGATGATGAGTATGATCACAGCCGTCGCCACAGCGTGTCCCACCAGGAGCAACACCGTGGTCTGTAATGATAAGTCATTATTGCATGGAATATGAGAGATGACACCATTTTCCTTATCTCAATCTAGTACCCAAATAGTTATTGAATAATCAATGTTAATTGATCTAAACTTGCTCATTTCCCTTTGAATACGAACATATTGAAAATAAAGTCCTGGTTAAATAGCACGTTTTGACGAGAAAGCAATACTCTAGTCTTCTTCTCATTCTTCACTTTTATTTTCATTTGTTCATTGATTGAAGAAAAGCTCTCGGAATAGACTGGAGTTATGATGATTATCTCGTTAAACCCCCACCCGTCGGCAGTGCTACCCTGTACTTTACACTACACTGTAGACCTCGAACCCTCCTCCATCGACACCTTTGTTCACAAACTGCATCACTCCGACGCTGCAACCGCCTGCACCAGGCATTTCCCCCTTCCATAATGCTCCCGTCATAATGTCAGCGCCAATTCCCCAGGCCCTCTGGCATGCCCGCATCCCGTTGCATATTGTCCATCCTTCCGCCCCGACGACGCCCTTCATCACCAGCGTCCCCCGCTTCAGTTACCTGGCGCTGCTGCTGCCGCGGCTCTCGGCCTTCTTCAAGGCGCCGTGCTCCAGCTTCCACTTTGAGGATGTACAGCTGAGGAATCTGCTCGTGGGGCTGCTAGTCGACTTGTATCAGCCGAGTCTGCCGTGGCGGTTGACAGTCAATGATGGCGTTGGGTGGGACATTGCTGATACGTTCCTGAACGGTGTCAAGGAGGTGAGCATTGTCCAAAGCTCGTTCATCAAAGGGAGACTTGGAGTGTTCTAACCATGAAAAGGCCGACTTTGTCCGCAATGGCAACGCAAATCAGATCATGAAAATGTCCAAGGAACACACCACGCAGCTCTGGAACGCAGTCATAGACAATGACTACAGCACCTTCAGCCGCATCAACACACGCCTGCTTAATGCCCCCACGGCGCTTAAACATGTTCCCATACGGATCTACATTCCCTCGGCGCCAGCGTCCGAGGCTACGGAGGAGGCTGGGTCCTTCAAGGTCCTGCAGTCCTTGGTGACGCCGACGACCACTGATCGCAAGCCGAAGCAGCTGGGGCAGGCCCTGAAGAGCCTCTTGCCGCAGTTGTTTCCCAGCAGTCGGGATCCCGTACTGGCCAAGGCGCTGTTGCATGGCGTTGCGGTGCCGTTTGAGGCGCCGCTGGAGGAGGTTATGAAGGACGCGGCGTATCCTGATGGATGGCTTTGTTTTGTTATAGCAATATGACCACCACCACTAGATACAAGGCGCAGCGTTGGTAACCCTAACACTTTGAATCGGCATGTGCCTCTATACTATGCAGCCGTTTGTTCATGTAAACGTGATCTGCTTGCCCATCAAGCTCTTGTATGCATCATCCACTGCCTTGCGTTTCTTCCTCCTGACTTCTTCATCCTCGTTGATCTCTTCATTCTCGTCGATGTCATCAGGCCCCGGAAGCTGTGGCATCCAAGCACGTATCTGCCCATCCAGATGACCGCTATACAATGCGCCGTACGAGTTTCCGCCTCCCATGACCGGGCCCATCTGCCGGCCACTGCCCCCTGCGCCGCGCCAGGCAAGACTGGTGATGCGGTTGCTGCCCATCGAAGTGCCCCGTGGGCCTACTGGGTTCGTCGCTCCGGGGGATCGGAGACGATTGATCAACTTGCCCTCGTGAAGGTCAAAAGTGAGGATCTCCTGATCGTTGGGCCAGAACAGTATTTCTCGATTCTCAGAGAGGGCGCAATGGGACAGGACAAAGTTGCACGTTTTCGCGTGCGAGTTCTGAACCATCGCGCCAAAGCTAGCCAGTGTATTCGCACCAGTGTCGGCGTCCCAGACTCTGATCCGGCGATCATGCCCCGCGGAAACTATGTATCTCCCGTCCACCGTCCACTGCAGCCCGTTGACAGCCTCATCATGGGCCTGTGCAGCATTTCGGAAGTGTGACATGTGGCTCCAGTCCAGGCCTGCACGGGTAGCATGTCTGAATCGATGCACAACGCCCAGCGAATCTTCCTGGTCCAGCTGCGCAACGACCCCGCCGGCGCGCCTTATATCCCAAATCCGAATTTTGCCGTCCGCATGACCGCTGGCGAGGATGTTCTCGTGTCGGGGACTCCATGCGGTGGCTAGGACGGGTCCGCCGTGTGCGACAAGAGCCTGGACGGCGGATCCGGACTTGAGATCTATGAGCCGCACATGGGAGTGCTGCGTTGCACACGCCACGACCAGATGGTCCGCGATTGGGCTAGTAGAGTGAGAGTATACGGTCGCGTTGAGGTTGAATTCGGCGGAGAGCGCCGACGTCTGGGTGGACCACAGCTTCAGCGTCTTGTCGTACGAGCTCGAGAGGAAGGCATCCGGGTCGAAGGGGAAGAAGCCAAGGTGGGTGACCCCATGGCTGTGACCGCGCGTCTTCTCCTCTCCAGTCGACCTTACAATCGTGCTAACGGGCGTAAACGTATGCGCATCGTGCGGGCTGCCACAGCTCTCCAGGTCCCAGATCTTGATGGAGCCCTCGGCGCCGCCGGAGAGGAGTATGCGCCCGTCGAAGCGATCGACGGCAAGGCTGCTGACGCCGGGCCCGTGGGCGCGGATGCTGCTCGGCCGGTCGTCTATGGCGGACGGGGCGGCATCCTGGGATCTGGGTCGCGTGCCTTGGAAGCGGTGCTGGGGAGCGGGCGCAAAGGATCGGAGGAGGGCGGTGGTGATGGTTTGGGCGAAGCCTTGGGGGTCGAGGTCGCCAGCCTCACGAAGGAGGAGACGGGTCTGCATTCATCTGGCCTGTTCCTTGTCAGGATGAAGGGGCTGGATGCGACTGCGACGGAGCAGTGTGTGTTCATGTACTGGTAAAGTGTCGCCGTGGTCCAGGTTGTAGGGTGTGGTTCTTGACTACCTAACCTAGACCAGCGAAGCTGTCTAAGCCGTGACGTCGCTTCTTTCTGAACCTCAAGTTACTTCGCCCTTAAAGAGTCCATTCGCTGTCCATGAAGACAAGGACTAGGCACCACATAATTATCGTACAATACGAGTTGAGTCTCGAGCGCATACTCTCATAAATACAACTGACTTGGCCGTTCCAATGCCCTGGGTCGTGGTTGATGAAAAGCCTTCACGTGACCCTAGTATAGCACAAACGTTAACTTGACGATTGTAACTGATGCGCGGTAAACCAAAGGTGGAGACATTTTATCCAACGCGAACCAAACCGTGTACAAATGACAAGAGGGTTTCTCTAGATAAGGAAGCAGCTTTTGAGAGCACCCCGCTGCTCTTCTCATTATCAGGTATGTCGACATCAGGCTTGCATGATCAAGGGCGATGCTAACGTAGAGCAAGATGTCCCAGTGTCTCATTGTCCTTAAACAGACTAGGGTAACTGCCACATCCATGAAGCTGCTCGACACAAAGGCCACCCTCCCGTTCGGATTCTTTCGTCTGGCTAGGCCGTGGCATCGTCACCGCCCTTGTGCAGTGAATGCTCGTCGACACCCGGTTTCGATACCGTAGAGTGTGACCTCTAGCTCATTTTCATGATCCTTCAGGTCGGAAGGCACGCCGACGGTCAGCACTAGGAGAGAAGCTTGAGCGTCAATACGATGGACGACGAGAGCTTGGGGTCTGATGATCTGCTCTACGCTAGGAAGGAGACGATTGTAGACGAGCTAGCCAACATTGAGGGACCTGATGAAAATGATCACCGTCAGTGGAGGGGCAGGCGTGCCACAATCTACGACGTGGTGGCAGGTGAATGAAATCCCACGCCTTGCAGCCGTCCCCGGCATATTTCGTGGAACGAAGACTGATGAGTGTTTCCAAGGGAGGGCTGGTAATGGGCGGGTAATCGAAGACCCAGCGGCATCATCCAACTACAACAAGATCCTAAATTACTCAATGCGAGAAAGGCCGTACGCTCCCGAAGAGGTACTGTTTCGTGGCAAGCACGCTCCGATGCGGTACGAAGAGTACGACATCTACCACTCGCACGAGCGAGATCTTCCTGAAGGTGGACGAAGAATCCTCCCAGACAGCGATCTACTAAAGGCTATCCATGCATACTCGAGCAAGTTCTACGAGAAGACCAAAGATATGGCCTTGGAACGCAATGTCGACGAGTGCTCAATGGACGAAACTGCGCTCATTGCATTTGGCATCCTGCTGGAGGAGGCAGGCAAAGAGGTCTTGGGCCGTCGCGGAGACCTGGTCTTTACGGAACCTGCCGTCAAACAAGATAGCACCAGCGAGGATGAGGGATCGCAGTCGGACACCAAACCTGAACGAAGCTGCTCGAGGTCGAGATCGCCGAATAGGCCATCCAAGAGGAGAAGAGTGGACATGGAGGAGGGCTTTTGAGTTGCATGGCACAGTAACGCAAAGTTCGGATCGGCTCTGAATCGATTGCAGCACGACTATCACGTCTGAATGCTGCTCGGGAATCCAAAGAACGACAGTCATCAACGCCTCATGCTCAAGTATCGTATCTCACCTCACCATTGCGACCCCATGTTCTAGCACCTTCTATACATCGGAGAAAATTTGGACTTTGCATCGATTGCATTGTTACCCCATTCTCCTATCCAGGCATCAGCTTTCTTGTCACATATGGTCATGCATTAATTTGGGAATTGCTCTCTCCTGGAGTCAGTTCACGGCTTCGGCAACCACCTTGGACTCTCTGGCAGGCTCTTTTTCGACCATGAAATATCCCTTCATTAATCTCGGGTTTCCTACCTCTTTGGGCAGCAGCTATTGTCTCATGGAATCAATACAGCATATCAGCCTGGGTAGCTCAACGTACGGCGCCATCTCTAGCTGTTCAAGATTGCTCCTCGGAGACCGCGTAATGGCTCAGAGCCAATCGCTGGCTTCCTGACGCGATATTTCCTCGATAGCCTCTTCTCGCGTTTTCCAAAACTCAAGAGCGCCTCTATACGCGGATGGCCGCAGCAAGGGCACCTAGCTCTCAAGACTGTAGCTTGTCAAACGCCACTTGCGCCATCCTCGAATGGGGGAGGCTCAGAAAAAAGCAATTTGATGATACCGATTTAGAGCAACTGTCAGGGATGGATGCATCAGATCCCTTGCCCTGGTCAAGCCACCACTGCTAGGCGAGAGAGTTCATGTCGAGGTTTTGCAGAAGCGAGCTGCAACGACCGAGCATTCTTCAGCTGATAAACGTCATCATACCAAGGTGACCACGATATCCGCGTGGGTTAAGTTGTGTGGCATACTTCGTACTCATCGGTCCGACAAGCAACAATGTTTATGACTGGGGATTGCTTATGCCATCGCGTGATTGTCAAGACCTGAGCTAATTATCCACCACCACATCAGTACGTCCACAAGTTCGGTTTGCATGGAACCGATCCTCTCGTCTGCAATTGGTGTCCAAGTCCTGGACTCGTACGACCGTTGCGGATATCGTGCGTACAGGCTACGAGGTACGCTCAGCGATCAATCACATCTGACACGAAACATCCCGTACACGCCGCCTCCATAGAAGTCACAGGGCCTCGTACATGAGAGGGGTATGAGCGCACCTAAAGAGCACGCATGTGGAATCCCGGTCGTCTATATGCAGCATACAATACCACGATTTGTGCATGATGCGCAGTTTCAGTTTACGCTGCTGTCCCCAACAATAACATGTCCAGGGCCTCGGATAAACAGCACGCTTCATGAGAGCACGGCCCAACTATGGATATAGCTGCAAGGACCTGGTAATGTCCAGGAAGAATGCATCGTCCTACTGGCGTTTGATATAGAGACAGCCGCGGTATGCCCAGTCGCTGCCAGCCAGGACCAACTGGACAGCCAACGGCTGGAAGGTGAGGCTATTGCGGCCGCAGGGTCCTCATATGAACCCGCCATCCTGTCAGACGATGTCTGACCGCAGCGCTGGCGGAGTTTTGATGAAGCCGAGATGCACAATTCTATAACCGCATTCAGAGTCGCCGTGAATAGATATCCATAAGGATTCTTGGTATCCAATGAACGCGTGACTGGGGGTAAAATCGTGCATGGACACCCCACGTTCCTCACATCTGCTCAGTCATAGCTTCCACCCTGCTGTTTGGAGGTCAAGATCCTAGGACAGGGCTCGTATACCAATAACCGATAAAACGCTGCTGCCTAGTATCGAATGGATTCGGACTGAATACCAGACGACGCCGCCGCTTCGGGACGCCCTTCCAGCATGAGTCATGACAAGACGACGACTGCTTGACCAGAGCAAGAGAGGAAGCGAAGAGAGACGCATAGTGGCCAAGCGCCATGCAATGATTTCCTTGAGCACTGCCGTCCCAGGGACACGGAACACGGCGACGTAGTTCTAGGCCGTACGGACGGAACTTTCAGCGCACCTCTTCCTGCACAACCCTGGTTGGGTACCTGATCATGCGCATTGCGCTTCGACCCCGACGGCGCCCCCTGTCCACGTCAAGATTACCCGGTGGCTGTACATCCTGGGACTCGCAGCACAAGCACAGTAGTCATTTTCAACACCCAGCCGACGGGTTATTCGTCGGGCCTGACGATCGACAAACTCAATACCTGAGCAACAGGCGATCAAACGTTGTGTTTGGATACCATTCCCCAGGCTTAGGGACTTGCGGGGTATGGCGAACAGATGGGAGGCCCCCATGGCGTAGCTCAGTGCGCTATGCTACCTTGCTGGCGTCGCACGGCAGTGTTTTTACCTCCAAGAAGTATGCTGAAAAGACCATTGACGTGTTTCGAGTTTGAGGAGTCCAATAGCTACCAATCGGACTTCCCTCCGTCCGTAGCTTCGATGTAAAAGCCCGCGGTGGTGATTGCATGATGGCCGACTCAATCATGTCGTCGGCAGGAAAGAGATTACGGCCACCAGCCTGAAAGTGTTGGTGAAATGTGACACAGGTCAACATCGTCCAGACGCAACCGGCCATGGACGTATTCGTACGCACATCAGAGAGGGCAGTGCAACCTCATTTGCCTCCTTCCTGGTAGCGAAGGGATCAGACGCTGAAGTTGACGGTTATACTGGGTGGGACGCGCGCTTTGCCGCAGTTGATACCCTCTCGCAGTCATTGCGGATGGGAAGGCCCGAAGTAGCGGTAGAGCATCCGACACTGCTCCTTTCGGTCAGGCCCGTGATGACAAAAGAGACTTTCGTGGAGCTGGATCTGCAGACCGGACACGGTGAGCAAGGGGTCGGGGCCTGGGGGTTGGGTGATGCGCCCGCTAAACACCCTGTATGACACCTGCAGAGTTTCTGGGATGAAGCACAAAAAGTCCTCTGCTGAGTGGCAACTGGACTGAACGCCATGGTTGTTTCTCCCAAGCCTCCCTTCACATACTTTCTAGAAGGAATTCAGCCTGAAACCGCTCCGTCAAGGCGCCCGCACCTCCAACCGCACACCCTAGACGTGGTTTGCCGTGGATGCTGTAGCTTGCTGCAAGCCAAGGCGGCGAGATGCTTCCCAGTAAGGATAGCTCGCTAGAGGCCGTCCATGTATGATCTTCCCAACTCCAAATGAGTGCAGCACATGTACGGATAGATTTGCTTAGCTTTGACCACCGTATGCGGTTCCTGAAGGGCATGGTATGATACCCAGTCTCATTGCTAGATACCGGCTTCTGCCATGCATGGTAGACACACCAATACGACCGTGTGATTGCCACCGGTGCCGGCGGAAGCGGCGGCCAAAGCAAACCAGGCGATGATGAGTATATCAGATCATTTTGTCAGGTGAATGGGCCTCGGTGATTCCTGTGGATACGCGGCATGATAGACTAGACAAGGGCTCGCTGGCTGGGAGCGCCTCTGACAGGTTCGCTTGCACCAGACCCGTGTCACCGGTTCCCAGTGAAAGGTACAGTAGTTCAAACCCAAGAAGTAGACTCGGCTACGAAGGGTGGTGGGATATCATTATGTTTGTCGCCAAGCAAGGCAGGAAAGGGAGCAAGCGAGCTCGTCCATAGACACCCTACGATCTCGAAGTTGGGGTTGACGTTCCGCTCCGTCCTCGTCAACAACCCTTACGATTCGACTATAATTAGGAGGATTTAGACTCGGGCTGACAGCAGCATCAAGGGAGACTGATGCCCAATTTCCACCTTTGGATGACGCTAAAGTAGGCTTTGGATGGGCTGAAACTTTGGATAGTGGCATATGCTAGGGGCAAATCTTGCAGCCGGCGTTTGTATGATATGCGTATGTCGGCAGTGTCCTCCATGTCCCACCAGAGCGAGTTTCCAATTACAGCGATTCATTAGATAAAGATCAAGAAGATGGGGACTAGGAAGCTGAGAATCATCGAGGTACGGCAATGCCGCTGTGGGTCGTTTGATCAGCAGAGCTAACACGAGTATACATGATGGCAAGCGAGATTTCCTGGCGTCAATGAGCGCCGGCACACGATGGCCACGTTTCGCGCCTACCGAATGGAACCACTTCAGGTCTAGGCTGCACCTGAGAGGTTAGGGTCCAGGCCCAGGATCCAGGAACCGGTTAGCTGGCTGCGGGTTAGTACCTGCTTGGCGAGAAATGCGACGGGTGGCCGGGAGCGGACAGAAAGGCCGGGCCTGCGAAGGGCATGACGTTCGTATTCGAGAACTCACATGAGCAGCGAAACATGCACGTAACAACGACAACAGCGTCAGCTTTGCCTCCGCAGGGGCAAAACGGGCATGGTCAGGCTTCCCTTTCCTGCCTCGTCCCGTCTGTGCGACGGAAAATCCGGGGTTAAGACGGGTTGACTCGTGGAACAGGTTGCGGTTGGGCAGCAGCGAGGCAACGACCATCACGAGATTGGGGCTTGGTGATCGACCAGGTACGCCAAATGCCGAGCAAGAGCCGGTGTTGAGAGTTCGGGTCGACCGACAGGGCCTGATGGGATCTGCACTGCTGCTGGTAACATGCCTTGCATGTCGTCACATTGTTGAGAAATGAAGCATATGGAGCAACGAGCATGTCAAGCCGATGGAGTCGGGGCACCATGATGAATCATGAACCCACCCTCCGGTGCCTCAGAGTTGTCGTCCGGCAAGGGCAGGCTTCTCGAAGGCTCAAGACAGCGGGAAACCTTGGAAAGCCCGCGGGCGTCGACGGGGGTGAGTGCCCGCCCGATCCGCAACGATGGGGCAGGGTGGGTGGATGGTGGGCTTGGAGGGACGAACTGACCAACAACACCAGACGAGCGTCGACCCAACACGAAGTTCGTGGGAAGCCGGACCATGATTTACCAGACGCAGGAGGTTAATGCAGAGGGGGGCTCGGGTCTGCACCCGCACCCGCACCCGCACACCCGCAGCGGCAGCGGCAGCGGCAGCGGCAGACGTGCAGTTCCCGTCGGTGCAGCTCATGCCTACGAAATGCAGCTCATCATCACCGATGGGTTCGTGCGGAGCAGCAGCGACAACTTGAGCTGATTCGCCATTGATGGCTCAACTCATCCCCGAACAAGACACAGCGGGGAGAGATTGGATTCGCGAGTCAGGTCTGAGTCCCTGTCAGATTCAGATTGCAAGACGCAGATGAAATGCAGAGTCGAGAAACCACCACCCCCCCTCCCCCCCCTTGCTCGAGGTATATCAAACAACAACTTAATGGGAGGGATGAGAGTTAGCTGGGAAAATAACAACCTCAGAAAAAGCACATGGCGCCACCGATCCATTTATCGTTCATCAGCGTTGCGCGCACGGCCCAAGACATGGAGAAGGCATGGCGACCTGGTTGGTCCTGATGCGATGCAGCAACACATGCACGCATGATTTTTACTTGCAGCGACTGGACTGGAGGAGGAGGAGGAGGAGGAGGAGGAGGTTCCCAGCGCGGTGACGAGATGGGACGGAAACACTCTCACACCAACTCTTCCCAGCGGACGCCCGCCGACAACAACAACAACAATAACAACAACTACAACTACTACTACTACTACCACTAGTGAGCGCCGTAATCTGACCAGAACGCATCGGTAGATGCATCTCCAGATGAAGATTTGAGGACGGACCATTGGGTGGTCAGTTGGCTGTTGCACCATGCAGCGTCCATCCCCCCCTTGGACCACACAATTGGCCGGCCGCATGGGTTTGGGCAAGCCACCACGCAGCCGCGCACTTCCCTTACATGGACCACGGGTCACATGAGCAGCGGGCGCCCATTCATTCCGCCGGCCTTTGCATACACACACCCCTTGCCCTTGCCCTTGCCCTTGCCCTTTTCCCATAACGGTCGTGTCTGTGTGAGTGTGAGTGTGAGTGTGTGCGACAACGGGCGGGGATGGGGGAAGTCGTGAGCAAACGTGAGGGGTCCGAGACATCAAACATCAGATCCGACACCTCTATCGTCCTGACTTTAAGACAGAAAGCCTCCGCAAAAAGAAGGGGAAAAGAAATTATGGTATGCTTGTCTTGCTCCTTTGGGGGTGGCTTGACCTTCTGCCGCCGTTATCCGAGACAAGCAACGCCGAACCATCTGCGTGTCTACGTCTACTGACCTGCTTACAGGTGCTTTAGCTGCCGGAGAGGTCGGCATACGCGTTGTTCAGCCCGTCGTATCTCGTCGTCGATGCACGCAAACACAGCTTGGAAAGGCGGAGGAGGAGGGAATAGAGTATCCACCTGATAATACGGTAAGAAGAATCATTGGGCAAACGGTCGCAGCATGTGATCCAATAAACACATGTAACGAGTCAAACCGCGTCCCTCTTTGATTCCTTTTTCTCCCTCCCCCGCCCTTCATATTTTCTGATGTATCACGTCCGAGGAACGAATGGTATTGATAAGACCGCATTACTTACTGCATACGGATACCTACCGAGCTGAAGTTGAATTTTCTTTTTTAGCTCAGCAGGGAACATGACGCTGCTCTTCCTCCTGCTTGTAGCGGAAATATGAGTTAAAAAAAATATATCAGTCGAGTTAGCATCAAAACTATAAGCTGCCAATGCTCCACTCGACGACATCTCCGTCCCAAGTGGATGATTGCGTCGGTGCAACTGACTCAACAAGCCGTCTGTCCAGGACAATACTCCGTACAGTCTAATGCAACAAATGCATAGACATCGGGTAATGCCGTGATGGTCTTGGCTGTATCCAAACAGGTTGCATCTCGCATTGCATGACCCGCTTGCCCTGTTCCTCGTCTCCAATCTTCTCTCTTTCCTCCATGCGCCCAGGAAAAGAAGCTTTTCGTACGCTTCAGAGCACAACAGGCTGGCTATGCCTGTCGATAGAACCCTTACCAACCTGTCAGGTTACAGGCAAGGCATGCCAACCACGTGCGAGGACAGAAAAAAAGGAAAACAACACTCCTTGTCAGCCCGAAGTTGCTTGGGTACTCAGGAACATCTGGAGGAGTGACAGGGACTGGGGCTGTTGAGTACCCTTACGGTAGGCTTGGGCGGGCGCACAACGGTCTCTCTCGCCCATTTACACGTACCCGGTACGAGTAGACCGATGTACAGGGTACCCAGTACGTAGCTCTTGTGCGACCAAGCGCGACACGTTTTTCCAGGCGTTAGCCGGCCCTGAACCTAATCTCCGCAAAAATAAAACACCTAGATAAATAACAAGAAAAAGAAATCATGCACCGTGCCTATTTCATGCCTCTAGGCTGACTGAGTCGCCGCGGGGACCATGTTTGCCCCCAAAGTTCATCAGGGCTCCACAAGCATCTCCGTTCCGCGTAAAACATGAGAAGGGAGAAAATGTATCCCGTACGCGAGGGTTACATGCATCGGAAATCGCCCACCCACGGTCATACACACACCGTCTCTTTGCCCCTCCCGTCGAGCTACGTTATTCGTCGAATGCACGCCGTTGCCCAGCTGTTGCTACTAGTTGATGTGCAAGATCATGCGATTTCTAGTCGCTTCCTAGCTCGACAGTGGGAAATCTCGTTTCGGCCCTGGCGCGCCACGAGCTCACTGGTGGATGCAGATACGCGGCAGCGCAAGGGACCGAGTGAGGGGAAGTGCCGCCTGGGACACCAAGATGAGGTGAAGCGAGCGTCCCAGGGCAACAGTCGGGCCTTGTCCCTGGCGGGAGATTCGGGTACCGGGGAGGGAGGTAGGTATCTTGGCCGGGAAGGGGAGGGGAGCCGACACGACACCAAAGTGTCGGGACCAATCAAAGGCGGGGACCAAGCTGCAGAGACCACTGCTCTTCCTTCATTGGGCCTTTTTTTGCCTGTCGAGGTGGCAGTATTGGATGAAACGGTGATGGCCCTTCAGCGTGTCCAGGCGGTGGTCCTTTTGGCGTCGCCATGTAGACTTACCTATGCACGTAGCCACTGCGTCTACCCTGTGGCCTCGCTGCTACGCCGAGCACGACTCATGCCCGTTGCTTGTGCTTCCGTCGAGGAGGAAGACGAGGCTGCCAGGGAAAGGACCAGGGCACAAATTTGCGGCTCGTTTCGATATCTCGGAGTGGGCTTCGTCTCTCTACTAGCCGTACATGGTCAACCACCCGCAGCCTTCCGCCGAGACGTACGCCGTTTCCACCCAAGTTTGCTTGGACGCCGGCGGTCATCGATTGCTGGACCAACCGGTTCTGCCGTTGTTGCCCCAGCCTCTTGACGCCGCCGTAGTCAAACTCTCCTATTGATGAGGGTGTAGGGTACTATCTGGTATTTCGTGGGTTGCTGGACGGGCAAGGTTTGCTGCACGCAGTTTGGTCTGTGACGTTTGCCGTGGTTGGTGGGGCCCACCCATCCCTCCCTGACGGGTCGCACCAGATTTCCACGCCCACCAGCTTGTGTTGCCAACGTGACTTGAACAGCCGCCCGTCACACCAAGACTGTGTGTGTGCGCCTGTGTGCGTGTGTGCTGCTGTCCGCCTTTTCCGCAAGGTATTGTGTACCCAGACCGCCTGCGGACGCTTGAAAAGTCGGAGCCGATCGTTGTGCCCATGTTGACGTTTGATAAGGCTATGCATGCACCGCCCTGGTGCACCCGCATCTTGTGCATCGTCGGAACCTGGGTCACACGGTACACGGCACTTGTAGTCCCTCTTTCGGCTCTCCCGACATGTCACGGTCTGCACCGGGGGGGGGGCATCGGGGTTTGCTGCCTCCTGTGCCTGTGTACACCGGTACGCTGGGCGTTGGGACGACCCCTACAGCGCACAGGCAGGTAGCATTGCGTGTACGTTTGTGGCTTTCTTGCATGTACATGGCGTGGCCTGTCTGCGCCGCAGGGCAACTACATGCAAGCAAGAGCTCGCTGAAGATACCCCGACGCGGTGCTTGTTCGCCTGCGCTGCTCAGACATGCCTCCGCCTGGCTGATTGGGTGTGTCGACGAGATCTGCAACGTGCTTTGCTTGTTCTGTAGCCAAGCTACCCCTGCACTTGCTTCAAGACAAGAAAGCAATGTGAGAGAGAGCTTCCCGTTTCTGGAACTACAAGGTTGCCAGGCGTCCGGGTTGGGGAGCCCCGTCCGTCCATCCGCCTTCTTTTTCCAACTACATGCATTGAAAGTACCCGAGTGCTTGATTGCTGGTCTCCGCAGGCTGTCAAGAGTCATGTTGGGGAATGGCTCCTACACGCACCTTTCATTTCAGAGGGCGCCCCACCGCCTTTTAGCCGTGCTGGGCCCTATCCAATCCTCATTGATGATGACGGAAGGATCGAAATGCTCTGATTACGGTGTGAAAGAAGCCCTGGTTCGTCACAGGATCAGGGCGGAAACCCGCCGTGGATGCCTCTAATCAACCACTGCGGGGGGGATCGAGGGAAACATTACACACTGAGGGTGTAAGAGCGGTCAGCCCTCCCGCCTCTGGCTGCTGTGCGCGGTACGACTCGTGCAGCCTGCGCAACCCGGTGTCGTCAGGTCTGCGTGACACTTCTAGCTCGCTTCTTTGCCACGACCCCAAGGAAATCGCGCCGCACTCGCTTGAGGCAAACCGAACCTAGCCCTTGCCTTCGCCTTGCTTTTTTTCCAGCACGCACGCGAGCGCGCGCGCCAGACAACGGTTAGTAGGCCATCTCCCTGCACGGCTAGTAGCGCCGCGGCCCGTGCTTGCTAAAAAAAACAACATGGCCGTCCCTGACGGACTGAGAAAACGGCGGGCGCTGGGCCTTTCCATTCAGGCGGCCTTGTTTCCCTCCCAGTGGCGGCCCCGATGGCTCGGCCTAAACTGGAATCGATTGCGCTAGAGGACATGTGCCTGGGCAGTGCAACGTGGGTTCCTTCCAGCGGAAGCATCGCGTGTTGAATACAGTTTGAGGTGCCTGAGCCACAGCCGTCGGGCCCCATCCAGCGGATCCCTACGACGTAAAGTACATGAGTCCCTACCTGCTTAGCAGGTAGGCAAGCCTCTTGGATACCTAGGTAGGTAGGTACTGTAGTGCCACAGGTACAGCAGCACCAGGGGCCTAGCACAGTTCAAAACCGTCGGCTGGGCTGGAACGGCTGATCCCATTCATCGGGTCCGCCACTTTCGTTCCGGTGCTCTTTTCATTCCCCTCCGTTTTGCTCCTCCTCTTTTTTCAGGTGTCTCGTCCATCCCTCCCCTTCCCTGATGAGTACCACACCATGTGCAAACATGCACGTACCCTCCCCCCAAGTCCCCACTAAAGCTGACGGTCCCGAACGTGGATTCGTGTGTGTGTGTGTGTGTGTGTGTGTGTGCGCTTCTCCCCATGCATACGCCATTTGTTCGTGCTTGCTTTGCTTGCCTGCCCGTCCCCTTACCTACCAATCGATACGTACCAACCGCGCCCCTGCACGGCGCTGCAAGCTTCGGCCGCATCAATTGGATGGTTTCCATCCCCATACAGCCTCCAACCCAAGATCCAGGTACAGTACTTCCGGTACTTAGGTCCAGAGTACCCTGCTCGACCTTCGGTCGTCGACAGGGATCCATGATTTGAGGTGCCTTCCAATTGGCCCGAGGCACTCTTTCCCCAAATCTTGAAGTGCGCGTGCTACCTACAGCTCGTACCGACACTTCGTTTCTCGCCAATATTCTTCTTCAACGTCGCCTCGCCCGTCGTCGTCGCCAGTCATCGTCTTTCCCATCACCAACCGCCACTCAGCCGCCTTTCTGGCATCGCGCCCGCCTTGCGCGGAAGACACACACCGCATCGCCGGCGACGCAGGCAATCCCATCCGTCCTTCCCTGCGGCTTCTCCCGATAGACCCGCTGCGCATGCTTCTTGAACGCGCGAATAGCTGCCCCTTCGACCAAGTACCTCGATCTGCCTAGCCGTCCTTGCTTGGCCTGTCCTTGCTGGCCCGTGGTGTCGCTTTGACATCTTGTCCCCAAGCACCCCCCCAGTTTGCGGCCCTCNGGTCCAGATACAGTGGAAGCTTCCAAGCCGAGCAAGCAAGTGAGAGCTCTCTCCTTCTGCCTCACCACCCGGTCTGCCACCTGGCCAGAGTCGCTTCCGTCACAAGTCCACCCAGGCTTTCCATTTCTTCTTCACAAGTTGGTGGTCTGCGCGTTCCCAGCAAACCACTTCGGCCCCACTGCTCGACCTAGGTCCTGGCCCAGGTTCCCGAAGCTCCGGCATTCCACCTCTGCTGCCCAACTGCTGATCCCTTCGCCGCGCTTCCTCGGCCGGCTTCACAGCATTGACCCCAGCTTCCCACGCTCAACCCTTCGTCCTTTCTTGCTTGCTAGCTACAAGGCTGCCCGATGCCATCGTAACGCCCGGGAGACAAACTAGCAAACCTTCTCCCGTCCGCAGTCTGGCCGAGCCACACGCCCGTCTCTCCAGCTCACCCCCATCCTGTCCCATCCCATCCCATCCCAATCATCCCCCCCGTCCCCCATCCCCATGTACGTTTGGCTTCTCGACGTCCACCACTGAGGGCCCAGCCGCTGCCCGTCTCCAGCCTCCCCGAGCCTCACTCCCCGGGTGTCTGCTTGTTCCTCTTCCGTTCCATGGCCACTGCGTCACTCCGATCTTCTCGGTCCCTGCGTTAGTCCTCGCCTTGCCATTAAGCATGTGTCAGTCTCTTGCTGCTTCATATATATAGCTGGCCCAACATGGATCCAGCACCTCCAGAAACCAAGCGTCCACGCCTGGCTTCGTGGTCGTCCTCTACATCACAAGGTGTCTCGCTACCTCTGCCCCAGATTCAACAGCATTCTCAGCATCACCAACATCCACAGCATCAACCCCAACACCCTCACTCTCAACCTGCGTCTCAGCCTCAGTACTCTCATCCTCACCAGCACCAACCGCAGCATCAACACCAGCTTCCTCATTCTCAACATCATCAACATCAACATCAACCTCAACCCCAGCCTCAAGCTCAAGCTCATCCACATCCTCCACCTCATCCTCAATCTCATCAGTCCCACCGGCCAACACAGCTACCTCCTCCGCACCCTCACCCTCATTCTGCGGCGCCGCCGCTGCCGCCGTCGATCGCAACGTCGCCGCGCACAATACACCCTCCGACGACGAGTCCATACCCGACGTATCCTCCTCGCCCGGTCGACCACCTTCCCGCGCCGGTGGCTCCCACCGCTGCCGCTGCCACCCACGGCCCCCACCACCCGCACCCTGAGAGCGAGCGTCGCCATCATGACCCAGAGCCCTACGCGCCAATGCAGGACCATTATCGACAACCACCACCCCCTCCGCAGCCACAGCCGCCGCAGCATCACCACCAGCACCAGCATCTTCCACCACATCACCAGCACTCGCCGCCTCAGCCGCAACCTTATCAATCCTACCCCCCTCGAGACACGACGGTAAAGCGCGAGCCCGCCGATGACCTTCGCCGACCAAACTCCACCGGCCATGCGCCGGATAACATACCTCTGCCGCCCCCGTCAGCGCCACCGCCTATACAGACGTCGCATCAACCTTTGCCTCCCCATGCGCCACCACCTTCATACCCAGACAACCAACCCCGGCATATGGGCTATGAGCCTACCCATCAGGCACCACCAACGCCAGGAGGATTCCGTGCTCCAAGCTACCCGCCCACTCCGATCTCACACCAGCCCCAGTTCGAACATGGCGGATACTCCCAACCCGAGTTCTACCCCAGTGTCTACTCGTCTGCCGCGAACAAGAAGAAGAACACCCGAGCGTCGCAGGTAAAGCTGACATTCCCTAGATACCCACAGGCTCTTGCTGATCTAGTTTGTTCCTAGGCATGCGATCAGTGTCGCCAACTCAAGGCCAAGTGTGACGAGACCAAGCCCTGTAAGACATGCAGAGACAAGGGTACCGAGTGCAAATACAGAGACCCCGTACCAAAAGCGTATGTGGTAGCATCTTGCCAGTAAATGCTTCAATGATGTTGACGTGAACCTTTCAGGACGGACAAGGCGCAGGCAGATATCCTCGAGGGCATCAGCAATATGCACAACGAAATGACTAGAATATTGGGGGAGTTCAACCACAGACTAAGCAAAATCGAATCTTCTCTTCCGAGAGATGGACGCGGGCCTCTGATGAAGCCCGAGCCTGCGGCGGAAGAATTGAAATCAGTTCGATCGACCTCTTACTTAGCCAACAACGTCCCGCGAAACGATTCATTCTACCACGATGAAGTTAATGGCACCGGAACCCTGCCAATCGAACCAGTGGCGATTCACGAGGATGAGACGGAAACGAACCCGGGCCCAGTGGTACTGCCAGGAGTTCCCGCCATCCCCATCAATCACACCACCGTCGCGGGTCTTCTCCTTGAATGGCCCTCAATCCGAGACTTGACGAGGCATCATCTCGAGAAGGAGCGCGTGTCGTACATCAGCGAATATCCCATTGCCGATGAGCAGAAGCGTGGTTTGCTGCTTGTTTACGGACGCGGCGAGGATTCATCTCAGTTTCGAAAAGCAACCGCGACGCTCGACCCTGGCATGTTAGAGATGGCGGCGGACAATCTGTCAGACGCCGCTTCACCGTCGCCCGCTCCGGACTGGGGACATGTGGGTGGGCTTAGCCCAGCGGATCAGTGGGAATACAGAGGCGGTGTTCTGGGCCATGACGGCAACCCGGATTTCTCCGAGTCAAAAGTCTGGCTCTACGTCGAAAGCTTCAAGGAGAACATGCTGAATATGCATCCTGTCATCCAGCCTCGAATCCTTGAGGCGTGGGTGCGCCACTTCCTCGAATCTCTCCCTACGGTCCAACCGAAAACAGCAAGACCCCTGGCGACAAAATCAGCCTTCGCGATCCATCCCACAGTTGAAGCAACAGGCGCGAAGCGGAAGCGCTCTCCAGGGCCTGACAGCTCCGATGGCCAGCCAGCAGCTGCGCCAGTGAAGAGTGGAAAGCCAGTTCGCTCTCTGGTCAGTGCCATTGTTCTCATGGTACTTGCACTCGGCAAGATCTGCCTGCACAGGGACAACATCCCCGACGTCGTTCATCCCGCCGAGTATCTTTCTCGCGGCAATTCCCATGGGCGCAATGGTATTCCTTCTTCACCCGATCCGCACGGGTCGCCTCCAGCCCACTCTTTGCACTCGCAGTCTTCGGGCTTGCCTTCGCCAAAGGAGCAAGAGCGCTCGCTGCACAGTAGAAGATCATCGATACAAGGTGCTGGCGCAGTTCGCGCTGGCTACAGCCTGAAGAAGAATTATGAGGTCATTCCTGGATTGGAGTACTTTGCTTACGCCACGGACATTCTGGGCAACAACACCGGTATCTACAACAACATCAAGGACGTGTATGCTTCCATTTTCGCCAGTCTGTACCAGGGCCAGCTGGGACGGCCCATGGAGAGCTTCGCGTGGATTCATCGGGCTAGTCACAAGCTGCAGGTTATCATGAGACCGTACGCTTACCCAAAACGTGGAAATATTTGTCTCTTGTACTAATCGTTTGGACGCAGGAGCCTGGATCGATTGCGAACCCTCAAGATGGAGTCAGCGTTCCCTCGAGACGAGAGGTCAAATCAGCTTGTACTTGCCTTTTGGACCTGCCTGCAGCTTGAAAGGTGAGAGGAAGCATCGACGATGCGTGTATGTTGAGGAAATGGCTGACAGTCTCATTTTTAGCGACTTGATTGCCGAGCTATACCTTCCGCCCTCGGGCTTGCTTCAATACGAGGACGACATGCCGCATCCCACAATGGCCATGGTTGAAGGTTTTGACCAGAGGGTGCTCGATAGCTACCCCGGCCAGCTGTATCTCCGAAGACATTTGAACAGTATCCACCGAATGTTTTATGCGCCCGAAGGCCTATCTACGGTTGGCAAGGACAAGTTCCAAGAAGTTGGCATCGTCGCGGATGCTGTCTCTGGGATGCTGTGGGTTGCAGACAGCTTCGCATTCGGGGAAGACGATCCACCAGCGCGCGATATTTTGGGTGCTCGTCTCCGTGCCAAGTACTGGGGCGCGCAGGTCATAACATACCGTCCGTTCATCAAGCAGATCCTGCATTTCTCAGACCAGATGAAGAAGAACCCGTCGAGCCCAGAACTGCCGTCCCGGTCGGAGTTTCGAGACGACGTCATTGCGCCCGTCATTCACCCGAGCACCAGGCACCCTAACGATATTGACCCGCAGGTTATGGAGTTTGCCAGGAAAGGCATCAAGGCTCTGGTAGAAAGCACAAGAGCCTTCCACGGTCTTGAGGAGGACAAACGTCCTATCATTACCAATGTCTTCGGAACTGCTCACGCGTATGTTGATCCAGACGTGCGTCATGTTGGTGAGCAACTCAGCTGACAGATCACAGACAATGGGGGAATCTCCTCGTATTATCAGCAGCATGGCGGGACCCAATCTTGCACCAGTATATAGACGAAAGTCTCCTGAGAGTGCTATTTCAGAAAACGATTCAATTCCTGCGGCAGTCTGCAACAGCCACCAGTTCGCTCAGGATCGACATGAACATCCTGATTGGACTTCAGAAAGATTTGTTTGGTGTGCAAGAAAACAGGATGAACGCGAGCTTTTCGGGCAGTCACACGAGCGCCCAGACGCCCATGAACTCATATTCGATGGCGGACCCGCCTGGGGTGTCGACGCGACAACACTCGCCTGCTATTGCATCGCCGCCACCAGGAGGACAGCAGATTGACACGCATACTTCTCCGTAAGGTTGCCTAGACATCGACTCAGGACAAGTCGCTTGCTCGGAAGCTGGACACTCGAATCGGAGAAGAAGCAAAAGAAAATTGGAAGTTTGAGAAAATAGACGCTTGACTGTGGACGGATACGACCACTAACGCTTCTAAAAAAACAACAAAAAAAAAAACCAAGGCAACAAGAAAAACAACAACAACAACAACAACAACAACAACAACAAACAAAACAACTTGCTAGCATTACTTTATACATGAAACCTGGAAAGGAACATTGGCGGCGCACATTTGGCGACTTATGGTACTGGATATCACCTTGCTTCACAACCGGTCCAACATTGGGCCATATATACCTTGACAGACGACACCACCGGCAGCTTACAGCGCACGAATACAAAAAAAAAAAACATACGCATAGCTTTCACGCCGAAGACTGGCATCGAGGATGATGGTTGGTGGATCGAATCTGTTTGCTGCCTAAGCTCTGCGGGTATCTTGATTTCTAGATAGCATGTCCCGCACTATCATGGCATGGAGTCGTCTCAATTCTATAAGAGGTGGAATACACTGTTTAATTTGTACATGCTGTTTTGCGCTGGTCCAAGATTACTTTGCTTGGCTGCCATGCAGGGAGATACGGAGGGAATACCACTTGAGGTGCTGTTTTTCGCATTCGCTTGGGGACTGTTTGTTTCTGGCTAACGGACGACTTCTGCGTCTACTTTGAAGATATTGCTGGAAAGGGTCTGAGAGTAGCACAAATGGCTCGCGCAGTTTGCGAAGCCAGCTAGCCTAGTACTGGCAATATAGTACCATCGACTCGATCTTCTTGTGCTCAAGCTTGCTGGTCGTGATCGTGGGATGCGATAGCTTGGCGATGCCTTAATTGCCTTCTTCCGGAACGCCATCATTCATCTACGTCCTTTGCCAAGGGATGTACTCCGTACCCTCATACAGGCCGTGGAGCCTCTGCGATACCTATTTAACGATGCCGATGGCAATTTAGCTGTCCTTTATGCTAACAGATGTAGGACAAGGTCAAGGTTTGCTGTCGCGTATCGATGGCATGTCGAAGGGATCGCAGATCACGTTGCCTTGAGGTCAAGGCAAGAGACTCGAGTCAAACGTCATGCTTGCTTTAATGAAGGGTTTACTTTATACTGGAATAGTTCAGTAATAGTTTGCCGTCAGGACTTTCGAGGTTTGATGTCCTCGGTTATCACGACAACGCCACGGTGTGAGTAGGTTGTAGTTACTTCACGGCTTCACCTTGAATTGACGGCAACAATAAAAGTAATCATTCACTTCCCCTGGTAATTTTTGCACTTATGTATCAGATAACCTCTCATTCTTACTAGATAGTCACAGTACAACCTCACCGTCTCGTCGATCGGCCGCTCTTGCCCTTGTTCTACATTAGAGTTACATATCTCTCATCAGAGCAGCTCGATGTTCATACGGCAATTGAGACGACAGCTCATATTAATCGCTCTCGGGCATCTGGATGAATGACTAGACACTGCACCTCGATACTATCCCTCGGCGGCGCATCCGGCGCAGCAGTAGGGTCCATGAACGCCGCATGCGGCACCCTCCTCGCCAACCCATCCATCTTACTGTCAAAGCACTTGATCAAGAGCACCTCCTCGGCGACGGGCGCGACCTGGCCGCGCTGTAGGACTGTTCGATGTGCAACCGCGGCACGGGGCCGTGGTTGGCGGTGCTCTCGGCGGTGTTGGGGTCCTCGCAGCGGATGGTGTGGTTAAAGACGAAGATGCGTGAGGCGCCGGTCCTGACATCAACTAGCCGTCGAGCCGGTTTGTAGATGGCGGAGAGAACACTTAAAAATTCTTGAGTGGCTGTTTCACCTCGGAATAGCACGAGGCCTTGATCTCGTCGTCGCGAAAGGTCTTTTCCGCAGCAGGCAGTCTGCAGATACGGAAGTCCTGCCCGTCCATGGTGTACTTATCCTCCTGGCCACAGACGTCGTCGATGGTCATGTCGTACGTAAGGCATGGCGGATCGAGTGTCTCTAGCCGATCAATGTACATCGAATGTGGCGGCGAGCCATCCTCATTGTCCTTCAAGAAGCAGAGAGCCGCCTTGACGTCTCTCTTGACGAAGCGGGCGGGAGCCAGCGCTGTCTGCGTCTGCGATTGGGATTGAAACCAAGGCGCATTAACCGAGTCGAGGCCCAGGCCAATGGACTGATACACTGCCGTGGGGGCCATGTGGGTGTGCTTTTATGGCTGTAAATGGCTGGGTTTAACGTGAGCAATATAAGCTGGTTGGTGAAGAGATGGGAGTCTTCAGGTGGGCCTCGCGACGGCGATGCATGTATGCCTTTACATTACATATGCCACTGCTATATTTCCTGCGCATGGCCGCGATCATGACATCGCTCACCAACTACGTGCAACGTGATCGAGAACCCATAACACCAGCTCGCCGCAAACCCTACCGACCATGTCACGATCAGCAGATTGTGGACAAGTCCCCGTGTGAATGATCACAGGCCGCATGCAATTGCGTCACGGCTTTCTAGTATTTTACGCTTCTTATAAAGAAGTTTTGTAATCGTCGTCCAATCATCAAGCACTTCATTGGCTCCCTCCAGTCGGCATTCTCGCCACTGCGGAACGGCGACTGTCCACACATACCGGTATATGAACCCGGTCAGAATATCAGTAAGCGAACATTCAGCACATCTTCATGACGAGCGCCCAAGGTCACTTACACTTACATCCTTGCTCCCCAACTGCGTCTGTCGCGGGGAAGATTCCATTCTTGGGCGGCTCTTTCGAGGGGAAGGACGCCGCCACCTCGGGAGTGAAGCCAGATTAAGAGCAGTCTTAGTGCTGACGGCAAACGCCATTGCCTTGAAGAGCTTCTCGAGCTCACGTCACTTGTATCGGAGTCAGAGAAGACGATATGTCAGCGCCGCGGTAGTTACCGACTTGAGCGTGTGAAGATGGTCCTTCATCTTGTTGAGGGCATTGTTGACATTGCCAAGCCCCGCAAACGAGTAGAAGACCTTGAAAAAGAAGATGGAAACGACAGCTTATTGTCACACGCTGTTGTCTCAGATGTAGTCCCACGAGAGGCTGTTGCGGAGGTCGGTTGAGAGCTCCGTGTCTGGCCGAAAGATGATAACGTAGATGATGGAGAGGATCATGCCGATGCCGCTGCTAATGACGCGGTAGGCGCTGTGCCACGAGGGGGTACGGCCGAGGGTGTACTCTTCGGGTAGGACGTCGTCTTCGATGGTTCGGGTGGACTGGATGCTGCCGGCGAGAAGATCGTTCTTGTCAGCTGAGTACGATCTGACAAAGACAGAGGTGCTGTAGCTAAGAGGCTTGAATGAATAGTCTAACACATCTGTGGCATCACGTGAGCTGAGGAGCGGACGCTGCTTCTGCTACTACTTCGGGAAGTAGACATGGTGTTGGCTTGACTTGTGCAGTATCAACCCAGCCGAGCACTGATACTGAGCTTCGCGTCAGCTAGGTAGAGGGGGAAGGCGTCGGTCGTCGTTGAAGTTGACGAGGGCTACTAATACTGCGGCTTGGACAATACCGGGCAGCCCTCGAGCACAAAATGTCTACCATCCTTTTAATAGAGAGGGACGAAGAAGAAGAGAGAACGAGTCGCTTTGTTTGGCGAAGAGCATCATTGGGAGGGCTGGGAACAGGGATGGGGGCGCAGACATGACGCAACTAAGTGATTCAGCAGATGGGAGAGTATAATGAATAAAAAATACATCTATGAAGTTGGTCGAATCCACGAATCAAACCGTTCTCACCCGTGGGGAGGATGATGGGCATGTTCGAACAACTTCAGGGATTGGTGCCTTTTAGGCTCCAGCCCGCGGACAGCTTTATGAGTCAAGTCTTCGGATATTTGACTTACACAGTTGTGTATACTTGGCGAAATCAGCTTGTGAGTGTCTCCTGGATTTGCTGGGCAAAGTGAGCTCGAGAATGCATCACGATGAGTGAATTCAGTATGATGCACTGCTGGAAAGTTTATATAATAAATCGCCACCCCCGGAAAGATATCCATGAACAAGATGCGAAGTTAACCACCTCTCAACGGAGCCTTTTGCTCAAGTGAATATCTTGAACAGCTTGAGTGGGCCACTGACTGTTTTAAAAGAGCCGTTGTACGCTCATGACACTCCAAGTTCCCAAGGTCCAAGCCACCCTGATCAGAAGATGCACAGTAAGAATGCATGACAAGCATGTGCCTTGTGGAGGAGCTGGCCACGTCATCACTTCGGCGGCGACAACAGTGCATCCTTTGAAACCACAGGATTGACGCAGGCCATCTGGACCTTTGTTGCCCGTGCTGCCACTGATGTCGGAGAAAGGATCTCATCAGCAAGGCGAGCGTGATGTTCCAGCGCAACACGGATCTCCCTTGGAGACAGATAACCGCAATTCAACCAATGATAAACACCGGGAAGTCTGCCGGATGTTCTGAAGAAGAATAGATCGCATCTACTTGAAAAGTGGCGCGGGATGCCTACGGAAACGAGGTACCGTGAGAGGAGGGAACATGGCAATGAGGCACCGATATTTTTAATTCAAATACAGCCAGCACGTGCCATGAAAGTATTACAATTACATGTTTTCACCAATGTTCTCTCCATCTCTGTACTGCCAAATCGTAACTTGACTGGCCAAATACGCAAACCTGTGACATCATGTACCGACAGCCCGAGACCTTTAAATAGGCACAGGGAACAAAGGAGGGGGGGGCCATCCGCAGCGTTTTGATATTCCTTCTCAGCATTTTGCGGATCCGTGATGGGATCGACCTTCGAATCAGCTCACGTTAGGATGATCAATGCACGTCGACGATCCCGCGTGGGGCACAGCCCCGTTTGATCGTCGTCTTGACGAGTACGTCAGTGGATGAGACGCGGGCAGGAACGGCAAGGATATATGCCGTGAGCCGTCTTGTCTCCGGGATCTTGGGTAAGGTGAGCCTTGCCGGCGAGAGGGATCAACAGCCCATGTGCGCGAGCGCAGCCTGGCGGGGACACAGTCACACAACCCAAGCCAAGCACGGCTACGTCGGATCAGACCACGCCGCATTGTTTACGAGGCCAATCCTACAGCTGGAAACCCTCGCAATGCGAGGCAGGCACAGGTGTTGCACGGCGGAGACGCTCAGCAGAGGAGGATCCGGGACCGACGCGCCGATGCCCGGCCATGGCTGCAACACGCACCGGAGCTCCACGCGGTCCGTCGGAGACGCCTATCTTGTCTGTGTACTGCCCGAGTGGTGGGACTGATGGCCTGTCGACGCATGTGGTGTGGGCGGTGCTGGATGGGATATTTCGGGACAGACAAATCTTCCGATCTATCTTCCTTCTTGGCGAATCAGCGCACAATAACACCAGTTTCGGTGGCTATGGGCAATGCTCAGCAGATCTGCAAGTGTCAGTTTCAACGCAGCGGATGCGAGACCCTGGATCTTGACGGAAAGGCCCAGAACTCATGGTTGAAGCAACGTACATATAGAACATGATATATGGCACATATCCCATAAACTTTCTCAACTGGCAAAACAATACCGCATTCATCAGTAATCAACAGCAGACGAATATTTTCCTTTCCTGTTCATTTCTTTTGTCTTTCCTTTGTAAGACTGGCAGTGAATTTTCCTTGGCTGTTTTCGGTTCAACATGATTTTCTTTTCCTTCTTCTCCCTAGGCCTGCTGGCTACCCAGGCTGCTGCCTTCAAGTTCCGCTCGGGGGACTTTGCTCCCGGTGGCCCCATGTACCGTGGCCCTCTGCAAGGGAACAGCACTGGCTCAGAAAGTCCTTCTCGCAACAACCCCGGTGGCAGGCAGGACCTGCGCGCCCTTCTACTCGATCCTCGGCTGGCTTGGTCTGCAGACACGAGCATCACGTTCCCCGACGATGGAGAGTCCTTTGAGAACGTGACGGACCGGTGGAGCACCTACAGTGCACCTTCGTACCTGGCTGCCGTCAGCCCGGCCATCGAGGAGGATGTTGTGCAAGCGGTAAGTTGACAACGGGGTGTCTGCTTCCCACTGGTGAGAGATACTGATGTGGCTAGGTCCAACTCGCGCGGCAGAACAGAGTCGACTTCTTGGCCACGGGAGGTCGCCACGGCTACGTCACCGGCTTCGGACGGCTACAGAATGGCCTCGCCATCGACCTCAGCAACTTCGCCTCGGTGGAGGTGGATGAGGCTGCTGCCACCCTCACGGTTGGAGGCGGCGTCCGTGCTCGTGACGTGACTGGCCCCGTCAGCCAAGCTGGCTTCGAGCTGCGTAAGTATCAACCGNCCCATGGTCCACCCATCCGGGGCACGGTTTTGAATTCCTGTCGACCATTCAACTGACAGCCCACAGCTCTTGGCGGCTGTTCCTGCCCGGGCATGGTCGGCGTCACTATTGGCGGCGGCATCACCAACTGGCTTGGTGTCCATGGTCTTCTCATGGATGCACTTCTCTCCGTACGCCTGGTCACTGCCGACGGGCGGATCGTCGAGGCATCCGAGGAGGCCAACGCCGACCTGTTCTGGGCCGTCCGCGGAGCCGGAGCCAACTTTGGCATCATCCTCTCTGCAACCTACCAACTCTTCCCGCCGACAAACGACAACGAGATCGTCATCGTGGAAACGACTTTTGCGGCCCAGCAGAACGTGTCGTACTACGAAGCATTGGAGGTGGTGACTCGTACTCCCGTTCCCGAACTATCCCTGAACGCGGTAACTGTTTGGGATGAAACTACGAACTCGGTGAGTCTTTGCATCAAGATCACTCACATGTTCCTCATATACACGCTGCCTCCTGCTCATATCCCCTTTGCGCATTGAACAAACCTGTACTGACCACTTCAGTCTGTAATTCTGGCCAACTTCCACTACTTTGGCCCCCAGGAAGAAGTTATCGAGATCCTGGGTCCCATCCTAGACGTGGGGCCAGTACTCTACAACGTTCATACCGTGCCTTGGTCCGAGTATCACCACACGACTCTCTTTGGCTTCGACGAAGAGAATTGCGTGCCCGGCTTGATTCACAATCCCTTCGGAGCCGTGACGATCAACGTTTCAGTGCCCACTCTCGTCCGCTCTTTTGAGATTATCACCCAGCTTTTCGTGGACTATCCCAGCACTCGTACCTCCTCTGTCACTTTCCACTCCTACACCCCGGAAGCTGCTGCTGCGATCCCGGCTGATGCCACGGCATATGGCTGGAGAGATGCACTGCACTACATGTGAGTAGCCGAAAACACCGCACGCCCCCTCCCCCAAGCTTGACTAATGCTATACCAGGTACGTCTTGTTGACGTGGACCCCGGGCGAGGACGAAGAGGAGGCAGCCGCCATTGCCGCCGGAAGCCAGATCCGCAGCGACTTTGCCGAAACTTCTGGCTACGGCGGCTTGGCTGCGTACATGAACTTTGCGCAGGGAGATGAGACGGTGGAGGAGATCTACGGCGAGCGCAACTTGCCTAGACTAGCATCCCTCAAGGCGACCTGGGACCCGGAGAATGTCTTCAGATACCACTTTCCGCTGCCCACCAGCTACCCCGAGACGATTGAGGGCTAAGCACTGTCTGACTTGCAGGCTGGTGGTGGTTGGCTTCGTTGTTTACGAGAGGGAGGGGTGATGTTGTGAGTTGTTGGCACACCGGGGGCCGACGGGGTATCATTCTTTTCTTGCTTCTTAGATGCATGGGTTTTAATATGAGAGTACTTAGACGCGTGCCTGTTTAAAGGTATATTGTGGAAGCTCATACTTGTCCTTTTCGAGTCCAGGGCTTCTTTTGTGACATGTGCGTGCATGTAAACGGCAATGATGTTATGCTGCATGCCGTACATCGATAGATAAACGGGTCTACAGCTCTTCACCTTGGTCTCGTCAGCCAAATATCTCTACCACCACCGGAAGGAAACCCAACTCATTCTGTTTAGGGTCGACTTCCAATAATCAAAGATAATGCAGCGTCGCCGCAAAGAAGCTTCAAGAGACTCCAAAGTGGGAAGAATGCGGGATTCGCAAGTACAATCGGCATTAGCACCAACGAGAAAGCCGACGTCTAAATGTGCGCCAAGATCAACAATTGCTACTGGCTGGCAAGTCTTGAGCCAGGTGAATTGGGTTTGAGCTACCAATGTTGAATGGTGATGAAACAAGTAAATTCGAAAATTATTTAGTCGTTCAGCCTGTTTGTTGTTTGGCCCCAATAAACTCCAAGATGACTCTAACAAACTCCTCTGGGTTCTCCTCTGCGATCCAGTGGCCACTGTCTGGGACTGTAGCCACCTCGTAGGTACCCTTCTCGTGAACCTCGGCCATCATGTCGGCTGCTTCAGTTTGGAAAGGTCCGGCGCGACCATTTAGACCGAGTGCTCTGACACGAAGCTTTCCGTTTTTTGAAATCCAGTCATTGTTTTCATCAGCGTCTTGCAAGAAGGTTCGATAAACGTCGAAGCCGCAGCGAAGAGCGCCGGGTTCGCTGTAACTCCTCGCGTAATAGTCCACGTCGGCCGGCGTGATGGCGCCGGCATTGGAGCACAGCTTAGTGTAGAAATGATTGAGGTAGATGCGCTCGCGGCCCGCCACGAGCGCTTCGGGCAGGTCGGGCACGGAGTGGAAGAGGAAGTGGAAGAACTCGACGCCGCGCGTGGTGCGGCTCTGGTCGTGGGCGAGGGTGCCGGGCAGAGGGCACTCGCCCCAGACGACGGAGGCTGTGTGGTGGGCGTAGCGCGAGGCGAAGGCGTAGGCGACCATGCCGCCGATGTCGTGGCCCACGACGTGCACCGGCTCCTCGATGGAGAGGTGTTCGAGGAGGTGCAGGATATCGGCGGCCATGGCGGACTTGGTGTAGGCCGTGTCCGGCTTGGACGACGCGCCGGCGCCGCGGTAGTCGGGTGCGATGACACGATAGCTGGGTCGTCAGCACGGACGGCACACGTCTCTTCTTGACAATATACAGTTCTGGAAAGAGCATACCCGGCAGAGACAAATGGATCGACGACTTTGCGGAACTGATACGACGTCTGCGGGAATCCGTGGATCAGGACAATGACGCCCTTGTTGTCGTCGGGGCACTTGTCGGCGTAGGCGATGCGAACTCCGCCTTCAAGGTCTGCGACGAAATACGGACAGTCCATGATTGATCATGTATTTTAATTCCGATTCTCCTGTTTACTTGATTGTTTGTGGTTATTTACGTCAAGTGATGCTGAGCTGGAGCGTTTGATATAGGTGACGACTAGTCCACGTATGACGCCGAAGACTGTGCTCAATGCGTGTGCAATGACGCTCAAGGTTTGCGCCGTTTTGCGTGGCGGTTTGTAATCTGTCCACGGATCTTGCAAGAGAATGCCGGGATCATAATGGTGTTTCTGGACCGTCATGTCCATGTTTTTGGACCTTGCAGACATTGAGTCTACGAGAGCAAAGCGGCTCGTGCGTCCCTATTAATTCGATGGTGTTGTGTATGGCAAGAATCTATGCTGTACAGGAGGTTGTAACCATGATATCACACCAGCTTGCACGAGTGAAGTGAATCCCCCAAGGACAACATCAATCTGGCCGTCTGGGGAATGGAAGCGCACATCATGAAAAAAAAAAAAACAAAAAAAAAAACTGCCTCACATTTGAGAAGCCCACACGTCGCCAAGCCAACCCAAGCAGCCAGACGTCACCAAACAGGCAAAGTCGGAAACCAGACACCCGCGATTAATTTGCTCTCTCTCTCTCTCTGTGCTCGGACGGTAAAGCCGCATGGCCCGGAGCGAGCACCGCCAAACCAAGACCTCGGGACCAGCCACGCACCCACCCAGATAATCAAATCGACAGCACGCCATTGGACACCCCCCTTCCCTCGCGGGGAGCCTGGAGCTGACCGTTGCAACCCTTCTTTTTAACTCTATCCGTAGCCGCGGACGGAACGAGCGTGCGTGGGTGCGTGGGCTAAGGGAGGCTGCTGTTGGAGGTCTTGGCTCTAGACCGGGGGAGGGCTCGGCTCGTGGTCAGGATTAGGAAAACTTGCTCACTTAATTCACTCTCTCTGGTCTACGACAACAACCCATGGCGAAGAAGTCGAGGAAGCCTCCCCCCCCGGGCACATGCAATGCATGCTGCAGAAGGGGTGCGGTGCGCATTAGCGTGAGGCAAACATATCTGCTGTGCTTCTTATAAGATGTGGCGGCCATGCCTCGATATGCACGTCTGCTCACTCTCCCCGGAACGCACCGAGGTCCATCTCTTGTTCTTGTTCCTTGCTGATCTCCGTACTCTTCTTCACCTTTCTTTCCCTTTTGCAACCCGCGTAGCGTGAGAGCGTCGGGATCCAAGATGCTCCCCACCGGCATGAGGCTCGCCGGCCTCCTCGCCGCCGCCGTCTCGTCGCTGCTCGCGGCGCCGGCCACGGCCCAGTCGACGGGCCGGCCGGGCCACGGGCTCATCGGCTACGGCATCACCATGTACCAGCCGGCGTGCGCCTTCGCCTGCCGCTCGTCGCTGCCGCGCTCGTCCATCCCGTGCGAGGTGCACCTGCACGGCCACCACAGCAGCAGCGTCTCGGCCGAGTGCCTGGCCGACAGCGACGCCTTCCTCATGTCGGCCGCCTGGTGTATCCACGAGCGCTGCCCGGAGGAGAACGTCGAGGTCTCCGCCATCGAGAGGTTCTGGGAGACGGACATGGTCGGCAGGCACCTGGACCAGCCCGCCCCCAAGTGGAGCTATCAGGAGAGTCTGCATCATGCCATGATGGAGGATCCGCCCACCACGGGGTTGGAGGAGGACGAGGTCTTCAACCGGACGGTCGCGGTGGGCGACGAGGATTACATTTCCAACTGGAACGGAAACAGCGCCTTTGAAGCCGTTGAAGGCCATCACGAGGAATACGGGTATGTCACATACACACACACACACACACACTCCCTCGCCCCCCCCCTCCTACCTACCATCCCATCATGACAAGGGACCATGTGCTGACCTGAGACAGCCTCGTCATCCTGTTGACGGGAGCCGCCATCCCCATCTTCCTCTCCCTGCTTCGTTTCCTGCCCCTCCCGGCCTCCGTCGTCAGCCGCTTCTACGCCTACATCATCGAGCCGCCCGCCTTCGGCCGGTACCACGCCGTGCCAGTCATGGGGCTGGGCTTCGTGCCTACGCGCGGCCAGGCGCTCTTCATCCTCTACATCATCCTCATCAACGTCGTCTTCTGCTGCGTCAGCTACAACCCGCGCCGGCCCAACTCGTGGTACACGCGCGGCATGTACGAGGAGCTGGCCAACTACATCGCCAACCGCGCCGGCGTCCTCAGCTTCGCCAACCTGCCCCTGCTCATCCTCTACGCCGGGCGCAACAACATCCTGCTCTGGGTCACCAACTGGTCCCACTCGACCTTCCTGCTGCTGCACCGCTGGATCGCCTTCATCTGCATGCTGCAGGCCGTCCTGCACTCGGCCATCTGGCTGCACATGCACGTCGCCTGGTACCAGGACCACGACGAGGTGGCCGCCCTCGCCTACTGGTACTGGGGCATCATCGCCACCCTGGCCCTCGTCATCCTCATCCCCATCTCCGTCCTGCCCCTCCGCAAGATGGCCTACGAGCTCTTCCACGCGCTGCACATCCTCTTCGCCATCCTCGCCATCGTCGGCTGCTGGTACCACATCATCTACCGCTACCAGCGCCAATGGGGCTACGAGAACTGGGTCATCATGGCCTCCGTCATCTGGGCCTTTGACTGGGTCCTGCGTGCCGCCCGCTTGGTCGGCGGCGGCATCAAGAGGGGCCATGTCACGAGGATCGACGACGACTACATTCAGGTCGACGTGCCGGGCGTCTTCTCCCACGGCCATTCTTACGCCTACTTCCCGACCTTGACGTGGCGCGTCTGGGAGAGCCACCCCTTCTCCATCGCCGGCATCGCCTACCAGGGTAGCCAGATGGTCAGCTCTGCCGTGTCCGAGGTGGAGGAGACCAAGGGCAGCGCCGTCGTCACCTCGACCACCTCGGCCTCGTCCATCAGCGGGGCTACGAGGACACCCAGCGGCATCCGGTTCTTCATCCGCGTCGAGAAGGGCACCACGTCCCTGCTGGCCGCCCGCGCCGGACGCGCCGAGGGCGTGCCCCTGCTCCTCGAGACCTACGGCGGCGCCTCGGTCCTGCACAAGGTAGAGCACCCCAACGCCGTCTTCATCGCCGGCGGCGTCGGCGTCACCGCCATCCTGCCCAAGGTCATCTCCGCGCAGGGCGAGGGCCAGGCCTACGGCAGCAAGAAGCTCTACTGGGGCGTGCGCAGCGGCGCCGAGGGCCTCGTCCACGCCGTCCAGGACCTGGTGGCCCCGAGCGAGGAGAGCGCTCTCCTGCGCCGCGGCGACGGCCTGTCGCGCCTGCGGTGGTCCGGCGTCGACGTCCACGTGTCGGTGGGTGAGCGCCTGGATCTGAGGACCTTTATCGAGGCCGAGGTCGCCGCCAACAAGATGGGTACTACGGTGGTTGTCTGCGGCCCGGCCGGGCTGGCGGACGAGGTCCGTCTGATTGTCACGGCTCTGGGCCGCAACGGCGCTGTTGTGAAGCTGGAAGAGGAGAGCTTTGCGTGGTAGATGTAGACGTTTGCTTTTATCTAGTAAATACCCATACTGTTTCCAACGTGCAACTATCCGACCCCGACCAGATTCACTGTTGAGGTAAAATGATGTCGTACAGACAGTTAATCGCGATGCTCAACCGCCATCTTGTCTCCTCTTCCTTCATCGATATTAGATAGCTTCACGATCCTCAAAACGAATTCTCAATTCATCCCTGCCCTATAAAAACCCTTTAAAAGTCACCACTGATAAGCGACAGCTGATGCCAAGCCACCACTCGTCGGGGTGCATGTCCTCCCCCTTGTCTGGATTTGAGCACATTTGCGCTGATTCTCATGCATATGCCAGACAGGGCCAATCATGACGGCCGCCCCTCGACGCCACATTCTGCTTTGGGACACTGCGGCAGACAAGGGATATGTGATGCCTCCGTTGGACCATCCCCCTCTCCTCTGAAGGGTTCATGCTAGTAGCTGAAGGTCTAGACAAGCCTTTATATTAGGCCAAGGCTTGACTAGCAACGCGAGCACGTTTGGGAATGGGATGGAACTTTCCTGGTGAGCAGGATGGGGGCGGCGCCAAGCTATACCCAAACCGCTCGATATATCAGGACGCCGTTCGCCTCGCTCTACCACAAGCCTGTCACACGACACCAGCTGTACGCGGTGTGAGCTTGTCTAGCGTCTCACTTGTTCTCCCCTTCTTTCAGCTCAGCTCGCGCCTACCTTATCCACCATCGTGAGCATATTTGTTTCGCCATGTTGCCCAAGTTCGCAACCATCATGGCCGCCGCCACCCTCGTGGCCGCGGTCCAGGGTCTTGGCAACGATCGAGTCGTCGACAGCGTGCTGGTTGCGCGTCAACACGACCACGGGGACAGCTCAGACCACGACCACAGCCATGAGGATGGCGAGGCCGCGGACCACGACCACGGCGAAGAGGAGTCATCCGACGACCACGGTGATCACAGCGGCCACGGCGGCTCCGACGCGTCGGGCGCCGGCTCCTACGGCGACTTCAACTTCACCGCCACGGGTATCACCTGGCCCAGCTGCCTGCAGAACTGCGCGCACGAGTTCCTCGACTACCTGGAGCCCGTCAACAACCCGCTGTGCGTCAGCGACGCCTACTACCAGAACGTCACGGCTTGCGTCGTCGACGACTGCTCCGAGTACGAGCAGGGCGCCTACGCCGCCGTCCTCGAGGCCGAGTGCCCGGACGACGACGACTTCTCCGCCGCCGCCGTCCGCGAGACGCTGACGGAGCAGGGTGGCAGTCCCCAGGAGTGCGCCGGCGTCGACAACAGCACTATCCAGTGCCAGAATTCGACCTCGGAGGAGGACGGCGGTGATGGTGAGGGTTTGGGTGCCACTATGCGCGTGACGGGGCAGACGTGGTTCTTGGGTGCTGCGCTGCTTGTTTTGCCGCTCGGGTTGATGCTGTAGTTTCTTGTCCATGGGCTTGTACTGATGCGATGATACCAAGTGACTTCCCATGAATGTCAACACAAAATCAATGTATACAAGGAAATTTTCACGTCGTGACTTACCCCCAATTCCCCTGTGCCACTGAATGGATCTATATCCCAGAGCCGTGTGAACGCATGCGATTTTTGTAAATCCTCTCGCGTGACTGCATTGAACTGCGCCGTTCCTAAATGTGACAAGACCTATTCATGTTTTACAGATGGCCTCTAGACTAAAGTACGCTCTTTTGGTTTCACATTCCTAAAAGCCTCGAGCATCTCCGTTGGTAAATGTGATTTGAAACCCATGAAAAGCCAAGCCCAGACGCTTAGATGTGTCTCGACCTTCTTTCCAAAACACAGCAAAACATTCATATCCTATGGCCTGTCGGAAGTCGAGGTATTTTGAACGGCTCGCATGCTTTACGAAGATTTGACATGGAACTTGGAAGAGTCAATAAAGTCTCATCACCTAGACTGAGGTCAAAACGATGACTAAATAGAGCGCCTTGTCAGTTGCTGACGATTTGGATTGTTTCTTGGGGCCTACGGGAGGGTGCCTTCAGGTGAGGGCTTCAGATGATTTGCCCGCACTGTGTGATACTGTATTTCCTCTTGATTAGCCAAATCACCTACGAGTCTGTCAGGCTGAAATTGCATTTCCGTAGTCACAAGATTCTATAGTCACAAAGCGACTTTATGTGTTTCTATGCGCTGTTCAGATTCAAAAGAAAAGGTCTGGCAAAGCAGAGGCACTTTTGGCAAGGTAGTTATCAAACACGGACAACCAGGGCCATTGGAGACTTTGAGAACAGCAGCTCCCATCTCTCATATGTTACTATTTGCAGCTGGAAGTTTGGAACATACGAGCACGCCAAACAGGATTAGGGGATCTTCATTGTTTGAAAGTCTTGTCTATTTGATATTGAATATTAAGCCAGACCTACCTCGATTTCATACTAAAATCTAGCATGCAGCTTCCAGCCCCCACGTAGCACTCTTGACGTCAGCAACAGACAGAAGCCAACAAGCGTCGACAAGGCCGCCCAGACAATAGGCCAAGTGTAGTCGTCGCCCGCCGCATCCAATATCCATCCTCCCACGGGCGGTCCCGTCAATCCTGCAAAGGAGACAAACGTGAAGCACATTCCCAGCCGCGTGCCCACCATATCCATGCGCTCCGTGATGCTCGCAACTCCCGTTGGCATGATGGACTGGTACGCACCGTTGGATATACCGTAGAAGGTTGTGAAGACATAGACGCCCGTCGCACTGTGCACCGCTAACCAGGTGAAAGCAACGACGACTAGACAGCCCGCGCTCACGGCGAGCATGTTCAACGGGCCTGCGCGGTCGGTGATGAGCGGAACGATGATGCGAGCGGGTAGACCGCAGCCATTAACGAGAGTGATGAGCAAAGCGGCTTCTGGATAGGCCATACCAAGGGCTTCCCGCCCAAAGGACGCGAGCTGTCTACACGTAAGCGGACAAAACAGGGAGTGGCGACCTGAGTCGCATTACTTGACTTACAAAGTAAAAGGTAAACCAGACAGCCCAGACAAGGAAGAACAGACCACCGACATACGTAGCATACACAGGCTCCTTGAAGGCACTCAGGTCAATGATAGCCCCGGACTTTCTTGGAGGTAGACGAGGTCTCATGAATATGATGGTTAAGCCGAGGCCCAGTAAATTGATGAAGCCAATGGTGCGTGTCGTCCAGGCAAAACCCACCCGGGGCAGCATTTCACGAACGACTAGAGGATAGATCATGCCGCCTGCCGAGTTACCTGTCGTAGCAAGCCCAATGGCCAAGGCCCTTCGCTTCTGGAAATACGTAGAGATCAGAGCAAGCGACGGCGTGAAGAACAGTCCTCCGCCGAGGCCTGTCAACACTCCCTGCGTGAGCATGAGATGCCAATAACTCCTCGAGACGCTCATGAGGAAGATGCCAAGCAGCTGCAGCGCGGCGCCAATGACAAGCGTGGGCACGAAGAAGCCGGCGTCCAAGAGACGGCCTGAAAAGGCCCCGATGACAAAGGTTAGCCACGACTGGATCGAGCCAATCCACGAGATCTGCGATGGCGTCTGCGGCAGTGTCGAGGTGTAGTACGTCTGGAAGCTGCCAAAGGAGTTGATGTAGCCCCAGGTGGTGAAGATGACGATCCAGCCCATGGCAACCTGCGTCCAGGCGTCCAGGCCGCCGTCGGGGGGAGGTTCCAGCCCGTAGTCGATATTTGACGATCGGGAAAAGACGTGGGTGAGTCGAGGCTCGTCGCGACGGCTTCGAGTACGACGTGCCTCCAAGTCGGCCGTGCTGTCGGCCTGGGCCTGGGAGTTGACATTCGCCGTCGACGTCCCAGGCCCACTTCGAACGGCAATTAATCCATCACGGAAGCCGGGCCTAGACGGACGTACCTCCTTTTCGGTCGTAGCGGTTGTGTCCATAGTCAACGAAGTATCACGGGGTGGATAAACTAGATAGTTGTCTGTTTTTGAGCCAGACGAAGGGAGCACTTATTCGGAATAGAAACCCACATTGGTGAAAAGAAGCTTTGGAAAAGGGGAATACCGCAGAACCAAACATGAACCAGAAGTCAGCAAGAGTTTTTGCTATCCCTCCGCCTTCGGACCAAGTCACGACAAGGGGCTTAAGCGGCCCACGATATCCACAGATGGTACAGTTAGTGGTGGGGTCTTTCGCCGGGAACAAACCCGGGGTTATCCATTCACGCGGCTAAGCATCACACAAAAGTTCGATCCAGGTTTGGTTTTGTCCTAGTTGTGCCACAAGTAGCCGGCTACGTGGGGGGTCACACAGCCGTCCTCGGGGTGGCATGTGAAGCAGCCGATGTAGGATATCAAATGCTATGTAAGATTGGATCACTATGCTCTACCCTTGCTTGTCCTTCATCTATATCTAATGATGCATCTCGATAACAGCCTTGGCAAACGGACTTCTCTCTCGAATCCGTTGTCCATATAAAGACAACACCCATGGAATTGCCGTTAACAGCAAACCCAGACCGCCAAGCAAACTGCCCGCCCCTGGATACGTCAGATTCCTCAAGATGATGTGCGTCAAGAGCGGGAATATGCCCGCCGTCAAGTTTCGACACATGCTCTGCGCGGCCTGCGCCGACGAAGCAAACGTGCCGTACGTGTCGGCCAGGTAGTTGAAGACGGCGAGGTAGATGCTGAAGATGCCCATGGTGCACGCTCCGACGGCCAAAGCCGGCGACACCCACGTTATGCCGGGTCTCGCCGTCCAGCCAAACCAGAACAGTCCGGCCGGAAGCAGGACGGACTGGATGGACGGGGAGATGAGACGTCCCTCGGGCGTAGCCATGCGCTGTGGCCAGATCTTCCGCATTATCGGGTCCTGCGCAATCGCCAACGCCGTTGATATCGTGGCCGCCACGATGACGGCGGTATACACTGCACCAACCTGCGTGCTGTCGAAATCATATGCGTCTCGAAAGACGATGCCGATACTGTTGAATTGCATGTACAGGATCGCCCACGCAAAAGACGCCCACAACGAGAACCAAAAGACGACAGGCTCCGAGATGAGGAGCTTCATGGGGAACGCAAAGCTGCGGATAATGATCCTTGGGTCGAACGTTTGGCCTACAGTCTGCGACTGGTAGCGTACCAGAGCCGTCCCCGTCCCTGTCTCGGATGTTTGATATTGTTCCATCAGACTGTTCAGGGCGTTGCATTTCCTCTGCAGAACGATGTTGCTCCGCGTCTCTTTGAAGAAGAGAAGTATGGACAAGGTAGTTGTGCCGATGAGAAGCATCTGGATGTAGAATATCCACCTCCATCCGGCTCGGTCGACCAGGATACCGCTGATAAGAGGTCCCAACCCAGTGCCGACCATGATGACGAGCGAGTACAGCGACATGGGCGTGTTCCTGTTCTCTTTGTGGTAGACATCGCTAACCACGCCGCCGGTCAGCGTAGCAAACACGGAAGCGCCCATCCCCGTGAGGAGTCTGGACACGAGCATGCCCGCGTAGCTATCCGCTACGGCGCATCCGAGCGTGCCCACGAAGAAGACGACACCCGAGCCTACAAAGACCCAGTAACGACCGTAGGCTTCACTCACGGGCGCGAGGATCATGGGCGCGACGGCGAAGCCGCTGACAAACAGCGTGATGCCAACGTTGTACTCGGTTGGACTCAAGTTCCATTGCCGCTGCAAGGGCTCCGCGGCGAGGGCGTATGCACCCGCGGAGTAAGCAGCAAGCGTGGCCGCGGCGAAGGGACTGCTCAGGGTGGCTATCTTCCTGTGCAGTGGCCAGCTGAATGGCGATTGATACTGCTCATGCAGTCGGACAGCTTGAGCCGTGGCAGTCGGGTCGTCTATGCCTGCTGACTGCAGGAGCTGCGGTATCGAGAATGATGGATTGAGGAACTCGAAGCCCAGCTGCCGCGTTGCATTGTCTGCTGGTCCTGCGGAATGAGTCGTGACAAGGCCCAGGTTGCCCTCAAGAGCGTCCAGGTCCTGCAGCTTCTCTGCGTCAGCGGCCTCTACGTCCGACGGCAGGTCGACTCCGCCAGGAAGAGCCATGATCAGCTCCTCTTTGCTCGGCTCAACGGCGACAATGACGTAAATTAGTGATTCAGTGTCTCGACCTCAGCCAGATTCTCCCGTCCCGGACATCTGTCACGTAGCCAATGACGGTAGATGGCCAGGTCAAGTTCGTGAGATCTACTCTGACCAAGACATCGGACAAACACTCAGAACGACTCGGCAAGACTCATCGGTTTCGTCGATTTCAAATTTCCTTGTCTCCGGTAATCGGTTACTGCTGGCTCGGGGACCGTGGGTTTGCCTCTTATAGCCGCTTCGTTTCCGGGCTGTAGAGTCGGGTTGGTGCGAGGCCAAGCAGCGCCCTAGGCCCATAACGTGCTGGATCATCCGTGTCCAAGACCAGGGACCCTTGGCGCCAAAATGTGATAGTAGCCTGGATGAGGCTCGGCATAAATGCACCCACCGTTGACGAGCAGGCCGCACTGTTATGTTGCAGTCATGAGCGCAAACAAATGTTGTTTTCATTTATTCAAGCTTTCAGGAAGGACTGGCCTACGACTGAGATTGCAATTGCTGTGACTGCAGTGGTACTTGGAACCAAGGACTAGTAAATCGCTTAAGGAGTCGCCTCCATGACTAGGGAGAGTTGCCGTCGAGGCTTGTTGTAGATCTTTTCGCTACGCCCCCCTGATGAGTGCGAGAGGACCATACCTACCTCATAGTTACGTCCAGGTACGTGAAGCAAGAGCCTGATGATGGTTCTCTTCACAATCTGCTGCAAAGTTCGTGAGAGGCCAAGTCTCAACCAAAGGAAGTGTTACCGAGCGTTGAAAATCGATACAATGTTCAGGAGTCGTCATATGGCGCTTCAACCGTGTCAAAATCATCCAAAGCGAATAAAATGAGCTGACTGCATTGGGATCGTTTAAATCCTGGCTAGAAGGCTTTCAGAGTATCAGATGCCGGAGGCCGCAAGCTAGTCGATTAATCATTCTAGACTTGCCCTACACATATCCATTATGTTTGAATCTCATGGTCTAAGCAAAAGCAAGTAGGTAACCAAGTAGGCCTGGGGATTTCATCTTCTATTTCTAGGGATCCCAGTACACCCTGCGTATATTTCTTTGTTAATGCTTACTAGTTCAAATCACATTAGAGTGCTTCAAGACCGGCGAATCTTGAAGGTATGTATCACCTTGCTACCCATGGTAGCGGGAGCTCTTCTCTCCATCCCCCACATTTCATAAGAGTATTCAAAGGTACTCTCCAAATTTTAGTTTCGGATTCAAAGATTCAAGAAAAGATCAGCTGCCTCAACTTAACAGTAGCACCCGGCCGGAGGCATCCTTCTAAATAGTAGAATGTTGTAAGAAAATATGCATAGTGATGATTCCAGTCACTGCTTGCAATGCGTCTTAGCAGTTTAAAGGGCTCTGCTAGGAATTCAAGGATATTGATGTACGCAAGAATTATCAATGTTTACAACAATAAACGCGCTTTCACGTCTAACCACTCAATATAGGATTGGTTCCTGAGCTAAATGATAGAAGCACAATCCCCCCTATCCCTTTTATTCGCCCAGATATTGAGTGTAGAGCATCAACTTGATGTGAGGGCTCAGTTGAGATGCTCAACAACAACAACATCGTTCAGATGCAGTATTTCTCGTCAAGGGACGCAAATGACATCACCTCTTTCGTGCTCTCGCATGACCTCAATCACCCCATGCGGATTTAGCCTGAGCCGTCTTGAGCCGCCTGAGCCAAACGGAGAGTCGATGGTGAGCATAGCTGAGCCCACTTAGACAAGGGGTCCTTGTTTGGCCCTATGGATATAACCACGATCTCGGGGAAGCCGCTTTATTCTTTTCTTCATTGATTTACTAAGGGTCTTTGCTTTTCCGGGAATCCCGTGGAGTGCAATAGCTTCTAGTACCTCTGACTTGCGCTGATCTGCACGATCAAGGGTCGTCGTGTTTGTATAGCTCCTTGTCGCTAATGATAGTAGCCATCGTAGAGTAAAATGCGCATCGTTACCGGCCGGATGTAGATTTTTTTAAGGGACAATGAAGCTACTTTAAAAGGATACTAAGGGAGCAGTGGGAAATCGAGGTAATGGCCTGAGGCGATCATCATTGTGTCGAGAATACCGATGATTGACGTCCGTAGATCAAAATTAAAGTGCTGCAATACCTGTACCTCATTCTAGATTGCATGGCCGACAAGAATAATACTCCTCGTTCGTGAGATCAAGGTTTCCAGTTGAGAGGTTAGACCTTGTACTGATGTCTACCGTCTCACCAAACAAGGACTCGGCTGGCGTAGGCTGTCCACCACAGTTCAGTCCGCTCACCCTGGCTCAGGTCAAAAGCAGCAGCCTAAGTATTCCTGATTTTGTCCTGAGCGAGTATGGAGTTTCCTTGTATGAGCATTTAGCCCTGTGAGCGTCTGAATTGGGGTGGTATTACAATAGCAGCATGAGTTCGCTAAAGAACTCTTAGGGAAGACATCTGGAATTCCTTTTCAGAATTCTAGATGGGGCTTGTTATGAACACCTCGCAGGTAAATTGGATTTTAAACCACTACACTACAAATGCCTCGTCCGATCGACACTATTATATAGTTCACTGACTAGAGACATGTTCAAACGCTTTCTCCCATCGACACCCAAGGCTACGTGTCGTTTCCTCAAACATCCACCACTCCTACACTACATGCTCGAAAAGAAAAAAGCTCTTGGCTTCATCTAGCATACTGATAGACTTAGCTTGACGCTCCAGGCGTTATTAATTTACGGAGCATGCTAGCTATTAGCCTCCGCCCTTATCCATCAAGTGTTTGCTGATCTCATGACCCCATCATCTCGTTTAGAACTACCTTGCCATGGTGGGCTTGGAGGCCTAAGAGGCGGAAGATTTCAAAAAGGATAGATAGTCTTTCAGATACAAGTCAAAGGCCAGCCAGGATTAATGCTAAACTCATTGCAGCTATCTTATTTCCACCACTTTTCGCAGCAATAAGTAATCATATCCCGTCCAAGATGCGAGAAGTCGTATTGCACTCAAGTGGACATACTTGACTTGTTCGGGTTTCTATATACAGGTGGCGGCAGAGTTGGCCCGGCTTGACAAATCATCCTCCTCAAAATCATGACGCTGGCAGAGATCCCAGCAAACCAGACGGGAGCACACGGTCAGAATTTAGCTTCCTGCCTGGAGGCCGGATAGTCATGCTACGGGAACGACGTTAGCGTAGCGCAGCTTCAAAGGACTCTAGTGCTTGTCTAACCTTGGGCAATGACGATTCTTCGATGATCACCGGGGGGATTGGCGTTCTCTCCGATTGTTTTAGAACAGCTATGGCTGAATACTAGGCCCGGCAATGGCTTGCCGCAGCCCAGGAACGGCAAGGTTTCAAGCTATCGGAGCCGCCGACCCTATTGCCGGGACTGAGCTGTCTCCGAAAGGACGGGTTGCAATGATCTACATATCTTGTCCCATTATCTCCTAAATCTAATATTTAGAAATCATAGCTGCCAAACATCAACGCCAAAAAGATCGATCTAGTCTAGCGGTCTAGGCTCGACACCCTCACACAGCGGATGTTTAGTTTGGAAACGATTGGGAGATTGCAGCTGCTGATCAGGCTGTGTGTCTGCTATATATATGACCCAAAGTACCACAGAAGAGTGACGAGGAGTACCTACATCGCCTCTCGTATCTCATCCTTCGTTGACTTACACAATGAAGACACTCTTCACCATAACATTCAATATCCTGTACGGGCTCGCAGCTGCTGCCCCTGCCAACTTCGAGGGCGCAGCCAAGCAGCTCGCAGACCCCAACTTCGGCCCCGTCCCGGGCCAAGACCCCTCTGGAGCTCATACTCGGGCGTCGACCCGACCTTCCCCGGCAACATCAAAGACCCCATCCTCCCCACCGAGCACGGCGAGCCGGCCGTCGACGACGTCGTTTGGCAGAACCTGCTGGCGGCCGAATGGGTCATCTTCGAGCTGTACCAATACGGCGTCGAAACGTTCACGTCGGAGCAGTTTGTCGAGGCTGGTTACCCCAATACGACGTATGACCGCATCGTGGAGATTCGAAACAATGAAGCCGGCCATTTACGCATATTCCAAAACAAGATCTCGCCCAACTCCATCAAGCCCGGGGCGTGCCGGTATCAGATACCCGTTTACGAACCCTTTACCTTCCTCGCCATAGCTACTCTTTTCGAGATATCCAGCATGGCGTTCTTGACCGGCCTCGTCCAGCAGGCCCAGCTTCCAGAGTCTCACGCCGCCATGGTGGCCATCGCCGAGGTAGAGACTCGCCACGAGACCTGGGCGCTCATCGACCTCTGGAAGGAGAACCCCTTTGGTGGTCCCTCCGACACCATATTCCCCTACGCCAACGAGATTCTGGAAGGCACCAACCCCTACGTTATCCCCGGCAGCTGCCCCAAGGAGAACCCTGAGTACCCCTATCCACGACAAGACCTCCCACCCTTCTCTCCCGCCAAAACGACAAAGTCCCTAATGCCCGGTGATACTTTTGCTGTCAACTTTACGGATCCAACGAACTTACCATCATTTGAGGAAGGTACACAGTATTATATGACCTTCTTCCATGGTCCTGCCAACATCAGCATTCCTATCGACGTACATGGCTTTCCGGACGTACCTATCGAGGTGCAGATTCCAGCGCAGTTGGAGGTCAAAGGAATATATCTGACCGTCATTACGGACACGATGGGAGCGCCAAGCGTCGATACCGTCAAGGCGGGTCCCAACATAATCCTGCAACAGCCTGCGTCTTTGGGGCTTGCAGTCGTGCAGTATGAGTAGATTTACTAGAAAGAAATGGCAGTACCTGGTACATGGCGCACTAGAGATGTATTCTAAATGTTGAACGTACAAAGGTTCGCTAAAGAAATTGTAAGCAACGTAATTACGACACGAGATGGATCGTGAATACTGTAGCGCAATATACATCTATCAACATGCCTCAATTTAATTTAATATCCTCCAGCCTCGGTACTGCCGCCCTGGATGTTGAGACGTCCGTCAAAGCCACAGTCCCATGGAGAGTTTCCGAATGGTTCTTCAGCCTTTGTCTACAGCAGTTGCTACCCACAGAGTATCTTGTTCCTGATTGCAAGAGCTTGGACTGACAGCCCAGCCCATCCATTTGTTCTGCTTGGGGATGTGGAAAATCCCCTGACCACAAAAGGTGCCTTATTTGGGCGTATACAAGAGGCGTTTTCCGTTCAAATTCAGCATAGGGATGTGCTACAGATTGCGAGGAAAAGCAACATCAGCTCCCTATAAATCGAAATACTCAACAGCTGAGTGTGCAAACAATACCAAGCGGCGGAAACGGTGCTGCTTGAGGGGAACTCGCCTTTTCGTGCTAGCCATTCCCCCTGCTCGAATGTCTCTGACCGAACGCTGAGTGATCCAGTTTCCCTTGGCAATGTGCTTTCCGTAGGCGGGCTTGGGTGACAGAGACAGTGGCCATGGAAATCAAGCAATGGAACAAGGCATACACCACCTACCTCGCCAGTCCTCCTAGACGGATTTTGTTATTCTTAAGTGCCTTCTACTATCAAACCTCCACCCACGTCGATAGCCGTGGAAGGGTTTCCGCAGCTACGCTCGTCGCTTGTGAGAAGTCTGATTCAACGAGTACTCGACCAACAGCATGACGCGAGTTAGGTTTTGGCTGGCAAACACGGCTATCTTTTTGCAGAATCGTTCTGATCAGACAACACGGCATTTTGCGTGAAGGCTAAAGTGAGTAGTGGAACGCCTTTTCATCTGAAGATTACTTGCACTAGCCAGTCTGCTGTTTTATGGTACTTTATACGTGGTTCATGTTTTGCGTCCCATACTATCATGCGTTAGCTACGGTGAGTGATACCTAGTAAAGTCTAAACAACGTTTTTCGTTCCCAAAGTAGTAGGTTTCAGGCCTGAAGAAAGTCCATTTTAATGTAGCCATTATTCATGCACTGGGATTTGCGCTCTCGGCAAATTCACTGCTGGTTGTTGTTCATCGTCAAAGTAACCGTTACCAAGGAAGCCAATTCTTGACGGATTTGACATACACCCAGAGATAAACAGAGAGATAGTTTGTCACCGTAAACAACACGAATATCGCCAGATACGGCCAAGCATCGCTCAGCTCCACACTGATTGTCGACAAATACTAGCACCCATGTCAGTCTCATCGCATCTCCGCTGCAGCACTGTGCTACTCACATCTTCGCCAGACGCATACTGGCAGTATCCGCAGTCGCTCGTTGCGTCAGGATTGTCCAGGTATCCGGTCACTCTGGACAGCCAGCTCTCAGAATATTCGAGACAGGTATTGTTGGGTGGGGGGCTGAAGCGGGACAGCTCCGAGTCGTGACATGCAACGTCGATCGGCGATAGGATCATCGCTGCGATTCCTCCTATCCAGTATGTGAAGGGGCCGATGTAGTACATTGTGTATCTCCACACAGGAGGCATGAGCGATACTGGCTGCAAAACACCGTTAAAGAATTCGCACATGACGACGAAGAAGGGCATGATGTTGGCGGCCATGGCAGCATCGGAACTAAACAATAAGTCATTCGTCTGCTATTGGACACCAACGGACTATTACATACCTCAGTGCTGCAATCCACTGACCCCAGGAAGTGGTAAAGAGGTAGAAGAGCATTATCATAAGAAAGGTGTACCCAGCCGGCGCTCCCAAAGGAAGCCCAACAATAAAATAAAAGATAAGGTAGAAGAGCAGACCACCGATCAAGGCATACGGTATCTCTGCCACCACTTGAGCAGTGGTGAAGGCGGTCCAGCCATAGATGCGGCTTGGGTACTCTCTACCCAACCAAATATTCCTGTTTTCGTCAAACATGACCGCACAGGCGTTTATAATTTCAGCTACAATCATGAGTATCAGGAAGCAGGAGAATATGCGGTACTGTAGCTCAGATTCTGTGTTGCCCAGCTGGAGGAACGCAAGTGCGTTGAGGAGGGCGTGGAAGAAGGAGCAGTATAAGCGAGAATAGACGTAGTCCGGCGTGCGCCAATACTGGACAATGGTCCTTCTTGTTAGGTGATAAGTCTGCTGCATCGTGGAAGAGGCATAGATGGTCGAATTGCCATTCATTGGGTCCTGAGAAATTGTGCCGCCAGATACAGCAGCATTGTTGTCAATCTTTTGTACGACTGCAGCAGCTTCTGGAGATTGCTCCCAGATGTCACACCAATCTCTTAGTGAATGGCTGTTTCCCTGGGCCGTTACCTCAATGAGAAGATCAGCCACGTTCTTGTCGTGAGGCATGTGTACACCATGTTGAGCAAAGTAATCGAGTACGGCTTTGCCCCGAGTCCCGACGTCTCCGAAATAGTATGCTCGTCCACCTCTTTGGAGAGCCAAAACTCGGTCGAACTAGAACAGTCGTCAGTGGCTGAAATCTTTTCCTTTGTTTAGAACAGCCTACCTGCTCAAACTGCTCCTGGCTAGCCTGATGGATGGTACAGATGATAGCTTGTCCGTTATCTGCAAGGCGTCGAAGCAGTCTCACGATATTCATTGCGCCTTGGCCGTCCAGTCCCTATACAAATTCAGCAAGGTAATTTAGTGTCTCCTGGTGGTTTTGCTTACGCTCGTGGGCTCATCCAAAAACAGGAGCAAGCTGGGCTTTGCGCACAACTCAACGCCGATTGTGGTTCGTTTTTTCTGTTCCAGGGACAAGGATCGTATGGCCACGTCCTGGAAGCTGGTCATTTGAAGGATGGAGAGGACCTCATTTACGTATGCCAGCTTTTCGTCTCTGCTAACACTGCTCGGTTGCCTCAGGAGTGCTGAAAACTCAAAAGCTTCGCGGACGGTACTCGTCTCGACGTGAATGTCCATTTGCTGGCAGTAGCCAATCGAGCGGCCGAAGCCAAGGCCCAGCGGTTGGCCGTCGACTTTCATCTCACCAGACAGCTTTCCAGTTGCTTGCTGGGTCAGAACAGTCATTACTGCGCAGAACGGTTAGATCTTGTTTCTGGGGCCACCAGTGATGATTGACGTACGCGTGCTCTTTCCAGCGCCCGACGCTCCAACAAGCGCCGTCAGCTTGCCAGGTTCGCAATATCCAGACACTTTGTTGAGGAGCTGTTTTTCGCCGCCCTTGTGCGAAACCGAATAGTTGATATCTTTCCACGTGAATGTTGACTGCGCTTTAAGCAAGTTTCCGTCGACTGCCGAATCGTCGGATGGCTTATGCGTGACTGGAGTTTGATCTCTACCAACACTCTCTTCGTCATTCGCCGTTGGAACGTCCTTTGCTTTGCGACCTCGCGCATACTCAAGTGCCTTTCCACCCTCCTGAGCCCAGTCAACCTTTTCGACGATGAGCATGTTTATAGCCACCAAAGCAACTGTGAATAGGACCAAGATGCCAAAATCTCGTGCAACGTTGCCATAACTGAAGCCGAAATGCTGGGCAATGTATTCGTCTCCTGACAAGTTTAGCTGACCTGTCGACATGCCCTGATAGGCACAGCCCTGGAACTCCAAGTCGCTGTACTCTGGACCTGCCGGTATGATGGAGTCCGCCGTACATGGGAAATCTCGGTTGTGAAACTCGAAGGCAATGATGATCTCGAAAGAGTACAAGACTGGCGTAATGTACTAGAGAATTGATGAGTGGAATTAGGAGCAAGTAAGAATGCTAGTCACTCACCGCTAACCAGCCTACCCACGGGACATCCTCGATGAGTCGTTCCACGGACCTCACATAACCGCCAAAGATGATACCAATGAGCATCACCAGGCCACAGTATCTAAGCGCGACTTCCAGTCGAGGAGATACCGCGCCAAATGCGCGGTAGAATGCCGTGAACGCAAAGCCAGAGAGGAAAATAGACAGTAAAAAGGCAAAGAAGGCGCCCACCTATATCGCAGAAAGTATCTTGTTAGCATCGAGACATGAGCATCCGAGCATCTTACTCACATCATGCCTCATGCCGCTGAGAAAATAGCCTATTATCGAAAACAATGCTGATTGTGTTAATATCTGCGGAACATCGAGAATCACTTTGCCAAGCACGACAGCGCTCGGCCTTGTCATTGCATAGCCTTTTTGACGGCTAACCACTGCACGGTCGGAAAAGGCTGCCTCCAGCTCTGCCAGCTGGAACCAGGCCAAGATGGCAGCGGAATAGAAGCAGAAGCCACCTCTCGAGTACACTCCAGCGGTGTCGTCAGACATATCGTAGAACATAGACCCGAGAAGGAACGCGCACACGACGACGCAGATAATCTTGGTGAAGAAGGGTGTCTTATGCCCTAGTAACTGCCAGTATTGGCGCTGCGTGCAGAGAACGGCTTGTCGGATGAAGGACGTGTTGTAGCGTGATTTGGAGGAGACGTAGCGCGACTTCGGCTGATGCTCCCAATATTCGGCATTATGTGCGCTGTCTGAGTCGGTGGCAGATTGGGGGAATTCGGCCTCATATTGCTCTATTTCTCTCTCCACGGCTCTGAAGGCTTTGCTGGTCCTGAAGGCTTGCTCAAGGTTAGCAGCACCGCGTGGTACGCGTTGCATGGCCCCTTCTTGCACGTTTTCGTAGCTTCCCGCAGTGACACTGGTAAGAAAGTCGCTCATTGTCTGCCGAGGGAGTCGCTGATAACCGAGATTCTCAAAGTATGCTTCCGCTGCACTAGCTGGACCTTGATACAGCATTCTTCCTTCGTCGATAAGCAGCAGCTTGTCCATGAGATTGTAGATGGCATCAGACGCCTGATAAAGGGATACAACAGTTGCCCTGTTGCCCGTATTGGTGATGATGCGGAGCGAGCGGATGTAGTCGAGGGCAGACGCGGCGTCCAAGCCGCGGGTTGAGCCATCCCAGCAGTTGATGGACGCATCAGACGCCAGTGACTCGAGAATCGAGACACGCTTCCTCTCGCCCCCGGAAACGCCTCTGATAAACTCGTTTCCCACCAACGTATCCATAACATGGGTCATTCCAAAGATTCGCCCAAACTGGTCAAGAAAACGGGGGATTTCGTGAAGCATCCTCTTGGGAGTTTTGGCTTTGAGAGCAAACTCCAAGGTTTGGCGCACGGTTAGCGTCGGGAGGTGAACGTCGTTTTCCGGGATGTAAGATACGGCACTTCGGTACCGTTTTTGGACATCGTGTATTGAAAGTCCTGAATAATCAAGATCTCCTTTGACACCGAGGAACGAGTCGTGTTGGCCGCCAATGGTTCGCAGAAAAGTGCTGCATCCTGAACCAGGATTTCCAAGCACCCTGAAGAGTCTTAGTGCCTCGGATAGGAGGTTAGATTCCAACTACTAGATAAACAACTTACAGCATCATTTCACCATTCCTTACCACGCCAGAAAAGTCCCGAATCAGGGGTTGACCTAGCTCGATCTTTTCTGGAGACACGAGTTTCTTCAGAGTTGCCTCGTACATGTCCTGGAAAGTCAGCGTCCTCCAAATTGCGTCTTTGACTGTCTTGATTGACTCCGGACCAGCTTTTGTGCCGTACGTAGAGATGGACTTGAAGCACACGCTCAGCGGCGCTGGCGCAGGCCAGGCGCTTGGGCCGTCATCCGACCGCAGATAGCTCTCCAGCTCTGCAAAATCTGTATCAAGCTGCTTTTCTTCGTCTTGCCGTAGCTGCTGAGGTGGGTTCGGCTCCGACAAGGCTCGGTGTAGCTGGTTGACGGTGCCAGCTGCTTCATCGGTCACGAAGACATGGTTGCTCTGGTCCTCTTGGCTGTGTTGCAAGGGATCTCCGCTTGCCTCTTGACGAGGACTTAGCAGGTAGGACGGCATGGCGGGCTTGGGTTGTTGGCAGTGGAGCGGTGCGTCTGGAAGGCCATGCAACGTCTAGTTGACCACTGTCCGACAGAGGATGGGCGTAGGATATATAGGCCACTCCATTTCCGCCCCATAATGCAGAGCATTGGCATTTGCAAAGTCCCACCGGTTTCCGCGCCCGCCTCGGCGCCCGCGCCCTCCGATCAGGGTGGCCGTCGAAGGAGCCGTTGGACAAGAGGAAAATGCGCACCAGACTGGAGACGCCGGATGACGGCAGGGCCCATCCAGCAGATGTTGAGATAGTGGAGTGGTCCCAAAAAGGAAGTTAAAGTGCAACACTAACATTAAAGTGGTTAGGCCTTGCTGAGCCTCTTTGTCGGCAACCCGCAAATCATGAAGTGCTTCTTGACGCTGCTGTATGCGAAATGAATATTCTGACTCATTGTTTGCGCTTGCAAATCAAATGAAGAATTACTAACTTGACTATCTCGGCAGGTCGGATGCATGTTATGCATTGTAGCTTCCTTGGCTATCATCATGTAAGTCAAAGTGATAGATTCCTTTTTCGAGGGACTCAACTTTCAAGCCCGAATTTGACTAGCAAGCCATCGGAATATTTCGCGTGTTTCTTCATATTGGCAAAACAGATGGACATAGCTTTCCGTGACAGAGCTTTCCGTGACAGAATGTACAGGTCGAAAAATACAAACACTGAATACCAAGGCGAGTTGCTACCATCACCTTATGATATGCGGATCACGTCTTGTGCAGCATTTCAAGCAGTTTTCAAATCTAAATCCCTGAAGGAGGGTGTCAACTACTGACGTGCATTTGATGATCGGAGATGGACAGAACAGTCCATTACACGCACGAAATTCTGCTCGAGGCAAATAGCAAGGACGTGGACGAATGCTGAAGTAATACCATTACATCAATTTCTTCTGGTCCAGAGTAATTTCGACATACTCTCTCCAATCGTCTCACTTATCACCTGGCTCGCCAAGTACATGCAGGGAACGGGTGCGTTTGGAATTTGAGGATTTGCCCCTGTGACGTCCTACCTATTCCAACCCAACGGGCATGCAAACCAGTCAATTTTCAGTTATCCAAATTTTGTTTTGGGTCTCTCGAGAAGCTCTCCGTCAAGCAAAATGTCCACCTTTTCGTTGTAGAAACACAGCAAGCCCGCAATCCCAGCACTGTCCGGAATCGGGTAGCGGTAATACCACACAATGTCCTTGAACACCCGACCATCGCCAAGATCCACGTGGTAGTACTCGGCCTCGCCCTTGTAGGGACATTTGGTCTTGAGCTCGCTCGGGCGAAGCACGCTCTGGTCCACAGAAGCGAGAGGTAGGTAGAAACGCACAGGTAAGCTGGTTTCGTGAAGGTGCACGGCCGAGGTGGCTTTGGCAACGGTGCGTCCGTCGATGCGGACCTCGATTGGCCGTGTTGAGGGGAGTAGGTCGAGGCGTTTGAACGGGTCTTTAGGGTGGACGTAAATGGGCACATCTTCTTCCAACCAGTGGTCTGTTTGAAGATTATATTAGCTTCGATAATTATTCAAGATATTCCAGGTCTCAAGATCTTGCAATGTGGTAAATATGCGATGACGTCGCATCACGTACCAAAGCTTCCAAAATCTAGCCGCACCAACCCAAGCAACTGATACGCATTGGACTGTTTCTCGTCAGACGTGCCTTTGTCCGATCCATCATGTCGGTCGAAGCGCAAAACTCGATCTGTTCGGGCTTCTTGGCGGTCCCCGTCACCAGGGACGACAAGATGGACTTGAAAAGCGACGAGCTCGTCCCCGTTTTCGACCTTGACAGTCGCATACTCGCCGTCCTTCCATTGAGAATGCTTCAAGTCGGATAGAGGTACGTAGAACTGCGGGTAGTAGTCATGTTCCCAGACGTAGAAGGCCTTGGCGGTGTCGACGATGGTCGCCCCATTGTGGATGACGCGGACTCGACGACATGCAGGCTGCAGCCTTTTAGGGCCGTCTCGCAGAAGACGCTCGCCGAGCTGTAGCAGATCACTCATGATTCTGATGGTAAAGAGGAGCTTAAGAGACTAAGCAGCTAAAGTCTCTCAATTGTGAATGCATTAACTGTACAGAAACAGAGTGCGTTTTGATGAAAGTCGTCTGCTCGATTAATAAGCCTTTATTGGTTGCGGTTGAGAAGAATTACTACCCCTCTCGGCGTGATTGATAATGGTAATTGACCTATGGACACCACACGTGATCTAAGGAATGATGAAGCCGCCATCATCGAAGCTTCTTTTAGAAAAATGATTAGCTTCTTGTACTTCCAGAATCAAGCCTTGTTCAATCCCGATGCATGACACAGGAGGTCAATGACCTGATCAGCGGAGGCTGCCGTGGAAGCGATGCCATCCAAATCCAGCTTCGAAATATCTTTGTGAAGATGGCAGTCCGATAGTTCCTGGACAAAGGCACAAGGTATAGAGTTTGCATCTATGTATTCCATCTCGCTCTTTTTCCCCATGAGTTTGGATATATCATATTCTGCAGAGTAATCTGAACGTTGACGAGTAATGTGTGTCGGAAAGATACTTGTGATAAAATCATCGAATGACTTAGGGCTGAGGATCTTCAAATATGAACAGCCTCGGGATAGCCCCGATGCTGGGCGGAGAAAGCGTAGTCTTATCCGCAATTGATCAGTTCCGGTGGGCATATTTGGACGCCTGGGTGCATCATTTAATGCGTTGCGGTCGAAATAATCAAACCAGTCCCACAGCACCTGGAGCGAGAGTTGTAGACTTGCTTCGAAGAAAATCAGGTCCTCCGTTTCGCTTGTATCTTCAGAGAAATAGGGGATAGGCGGTACGAGCCATACAACGCCTGGGCAAAACTGGCCGACTAAGGATATCGTCTGGTCCAAGTCCAAACAGGTTGCCGCCATAGCGTCTGCTACGTGGAGCAGCTCTGGTGTCAAGTCAAGGCCTATCTCTACAGGCCCGCGATACATCCAGGGGTAGGAGCCCCTCCTGTGGTACCTCCATACGCTTCCCTCCATCAAAAAGCTAAAGGCGGTACGCTGCCGCACGAGGTAGGGCAGATCACCGCTAGGAGAATCACCAGAGTGGCATGGTACCCACGGGGAGAAACCCGGAGCGTGAGGGTCACCTCCTGCAGCCATGAGGGCTTCGGTGAGTTTCCGCGACGGCCATTTCCCACCTGCCCAGCCATAGATGCTCCACGCTTCCCACAAGACGCGTGTGGCCAGCGCCGAAGAACCGAGTTTCTTAATGGACCGTGAGACGAGCTCGTCAAACTCAGGAAAAGGTGTGAGCCAACTGAGGAACAGGAAGTGGTCTCCATGCGACCGCCGCCAAAAGGTGCGATAGGGTTCAAAGAATCCGACGACAACCTCGTCATTGTAAGCATCCCGAAGATGAACAACCATTTCGGCGGAGACCGGCGGCAGCTCAGCTTGGGTGCTCGACCCTTCAGCTACTGCTAAAGCTGCGAGGTTGGCCACAAGAGGCCCGATGCCAAACTGTAGTCCAAAGTGCTGATGAGCCGCGCGAGCCATGCACAGTCTGGCTCTTAGTCTCAATCCTCCGATTTCAGTTGGCGATGTCTCGCCAGTACCCATTATCCGCTGGCCTATCTCTGTGTCTGTGAGGAAATCGTGCGCTGAGCGGTGTATAAAATCTACCCGGGTTGCCAAACGAGTAAAAAGTCCGAGCTTTGATACGACGGTTGGTGATTCGGAGCTCTCCGCCAATAAATCGGTCGCAGGAAGGACCTCCAGAAGCCCTGCGCATCGATTTTCGATATTGTATTGGATCTTCTTGCAATGCCCTTCTAGAGCCTCGTAGCTGACTTCAGCCGTGTCGCGCTTCGAGAACAGCGCCTCCTGCACTGTGGAATTGCGTGTAACCATCATTTCGAACAGCGAAAGCCCCCAATACGGGAGGCCATCTGGGTCAAGAGGTTTCTTAAAGGACATGCGTAATTCCGGCGTTTCCTTATTCATGATTACCAGCCAGAAATATTTGGCGGCCGTAGCCCGGTATATGAGTTCGTCATCTTGTAATCTGCTCCACATGTCTTCGTAGAGCTTATTTAAATCCCCCCTGGGTACTCGCAGCCGCTCGTAGAGGTCCTCTTCTGTATCTCCCTGTTTTATGCCATTCTTGATACTTCGTGTAACAAGACAAAGCCAGAGGAAAACTCCGTGGGCGCTATAAACGAGTTCCACGGCCAGTGTTCGGTGCAACTCGTCTGAGACGTGCTGACGCACAGCGCCCAGCTCTTTGCAGACGTATCGATGCATATCTGGCTCGGTTAATTGGTGCAGTTTGAGACCGGGAAAGCGTGCGAGTCTCTTCTCGAATGTTCTCTCAGGTCGACTTGAGACACACACCTTGACTCCTCCATGTTGAGTCAGTTGATCTACGATATCCAAAAGCGGTTCCGGCCCATCGTCATCGCAGACTTCATCCAGGCCATCGATAAATATACATAGCGCTTGTGTGCTCTTGTCGAGAATCGTAAAGAGCATGTCCCTTAGCGTTTTAATCGACCAGTCATAGGGTGAATCATTCGACGCTGCCGTTTGGAATCGATCCAGGATATAGCCGACCATCATGTTATCCTTGGAAAGGTATTGATGAATCAGAGAGCATAGAAGGCCTCTGATTGTGTTCTGTGATTTTGTCCCAATCTTCCAGAAGAAGTACGAAAGAATCGTGGTTTTGGCGCCTTTTCTGTAAGTCTTACTCCACTGATCTAATAGGTTCTCGGTCGCTCGGTGCTCAACAAGGAACTTGACAAGCGTACTTTTCCCAGAACCTGGTTTCCCTTGAATCCAGTAGGACCGGTTGTAGGACTGAAGCCATTCGACAAAGTTATTCCATATGTGATCAATCTCAGCTGTGTCCTCTGAGGAGACGTTGCGTTCGGTGGCGCTTGAACCGTCGCCAGTTTCCTCCTCGAAGGCATCTTCATTTTCCAACTGTTCTCCAGCCGTTGTTATGTATGACCGGAAAATCCGCTGGAAGGTGGAGTCATCCGCCTCGTGGATTTGATGGTATCGTTCATTCATCTCCTGAAACTTGAAGCTCGCGATCAGACGTTGATGCTGCTGTTCGTTAGTCGTCTTGGTATGGCTACCCTGCAATTCGGAAGCGACGGCTGCCTGGACTGTTTGAGATTCCAGAGCTATCATCTTTCGTGTGTGGAGATGTTCTGTTTTCACAGCCTCTCGGGTTAAACAATGCTCTTCTCGGACAAGGTCCTCCATCAAGGTATGTCCGGCAGCAATCTGGGCGATGAAGTGTTGCAGGTCTGCCTCAAGGGTATTGAAATCCTGGCGTTGCCTCAACTGAATAGCTTGAGCGGTAGTACTGCCGTCGATGACAATCAGCCTTAGCCCGTGGTGGCTGAAACAGGAGCATGATCCACCTGCCATATACTGGAGAGCTGCTGCGTTTCCATAAGAACTCTATACTCGTGGAGAGAATGCTCTAGCGCTTCGACCTTTGCTTTCTCCCACACGTACTTTGTACGTACTAGCAGGGCTTTGCTTACGCTCCCTTTTTTTTGGTGCTTCATGATAACCCTTACTTTCTCCTCGAGTTGCTGAGCGACTTGCTGGCATTTGATAGCTGTCCCGGCAAGCTTCTTTTCCTCGGTGGTGTTCATAGCCCCGCAGGTTTCGTGTATGCGCGTAGCAACGGCGCGCATGGTGTCTGCTTTCTCCTGGAGGATACTAGGCTGTGTCGGCTCTCCATTGTATATATCCTTGCAAGCAGAGATCGTTTGTACGGCGAAGCTAATGACTTCGAAGATATTGCAGGCCAGGCTGAGGCCCTCTAAGCCCGACATTTCGTATCAGTTGCGCGCAGGTCTGCACAGGTCTGCTGAGCGACGATACTCGTTGTCTGCAGGAGAACAAGAAGCGGAGAGGAGATGCTGCCTGGGGCCGGCAAGATCCATAAGCTAGCCTGACTGGAGATGGTCATGCGGGGAGTTTGCAGGAAACGGCGGGGTAATTTGTGCATGTCCTACCTATCTCGATAGTCTCAAGGCACAACGATCGTAGCGGACATAGAGACTGATCCAATTCAAACCGCGGTGAAAGCAGTAATACCAGCCGGCTAGTGAATTGGGCGGCTGCCCCTCCATGATTGAAGAAAAATACGTATTGGCTCCAGAGAGATGGCTGATATCGAGTATGTCGCGGCGTTTGCGAGATGGCGGACAGACATTATTGCTTTCTGCATTTGTCTCTGCTTTGCTTACGCCAAGAGAGTTCTTGCGGAAGCACCTGCGTGCTTGTTGCGGGACGTCTTGATCTTGGTTGGTCTTATTATCACAAGACTGGTGGGGATCATCGTGTGAAGCATCATGAGAATGCCAACAGTTCGTCGACGGATGCGACGATATTCATCTTCATCTTCTTCTTCAGAATAAGTTCCAGAGGAGCTCGACCTACTACAGCTCGCGTTACGAGTTGTAGATGTTCCCCATCCAAGCATTTTTCTGACTGATCTGGTATCCACCATGGCCTCATCCCCGAGTCTGCCTCGGGCGTCCTCTCTACCAGGGCAGCCGGGCAAGTGGAATGTCAGTCAGGTACGGTTAAGACAACCTTTTCAAGGATCATCAATCTCAGTCTAGGTTGCTTGGCACTAGGGGAAGGGTATGATGTCAGCCTAGCTAGGCAGGTCTGATGCCCATTGGCCATGGCGGCCAAGTCGAAAGCCTCGTGAGGGCTATCGGCCCCAGCCACCCCTGAGCCAGGTGCCCGTGGCTTCATGCGTGGCGCTTATTAACACCATTCTCATGCTCCGCATCATTTCTTTGGCAACGGAACGTTACATCGAGGTAACCCGTCAGTGTCAACGATGCTAAAGCGTGATAACTCCAGCAGGCCATTGGACCGTGACCCAACTACATTCAAGTCCGCGGTCAATCCCTTTCCATTGATGGCAGTCGCTGTGGAAATCCTCATCATCAGACTGAGGGTAAAGAGTCTTCGGGCGTTGGAACGCTGTTATCGACTAGCGAACAGCTTGGCCGGGCGCAGGCTGACCTGCGCTAGCCCTGATATGAGATGCCCTGTCCCGAGCAGGGTATTTCATCCACTCCTCCTCCGACTCCGATGGAGAGAACGCCCACAGCGGCCTAAAGTCCCAAACAGCACTGTGGTGATTCGAGGTCATGCGAGCTGTAAGGTTTATCGTAATCAATCCAGGTCCAATCTCGGTTGATCTCTTGGTAGGCCAGATGAGGATTAAAGCCCGGCCGAATCCTGTGATGTTCGCTCTCGGTTCCTATGTTGTTGGCCTTTCTCACTCTGCATGCACCAAGCCAAACCGCCAACCCCCAGAGAGCTCAAGCCATCACAATCTCAGCATTAGCAATGCATTTACACGACGCCCTCTCCATCCTCTCGGCCCTTGCGCCGCTCGCGCGTGCTGTCACGTTCACCAGCCCCGACACCAGCCGGCCAATCAACCTTTCCGAACCAGTAGTGTTCGAATGGACAACCGATGACAATGAATACGCGCACGCTAGGCATCCCTGGCTTGAGCTCGGGTTCTCCTCGGACTTCGTAGGTGTGTGGTGGCTCGTCCGAGACAGCCGCATCGACGTCAGGAACACCAGCTCGTGGACTTGGGACGCGCCCGCTTGGACGGAGGGCATGATAGAATCCAGGCAGATCCTCAGTGCAGGTAGGCATAACCACTTCGAGACTCTCCTATACGACTACCAACACACCAACGAGTCCGGTGGATCTATAAGGCTAGACGAGGGGAATTTCGCGGTCGTCGGATATCCCTATCTCGAAAGTGGTGCTGGGGCGACGACGCCCTCGCTGATCCTCGTGCTTTCTGCTGGGGCAGTGGCTATCGTTGCCAGTCTTTCAACGGGAGGATACTAGACGAGGAGTATGAGACGAGGAGGGCATAGATACCCGATGTTTGAGAGTTGCTCCAGTTCAATGTTGCCTGCTCTGTACTCCATCATGCTTCCCAGAAACGCGTACTATAGGAACTTCAGTTATTCGAGACACTGCTATAGGATTTTATCGTTGACTGCTGCAGCAAGGGCTTTTTTGTAGAGGCGAAGGCTCACCATCGGCCATGTCGCGGACGAATACCCGAAGAGCAGCAAGATGGACCTCCAAACCGGCCGGCCCCAAAGCCTACCCTATAGACTATGGGGGATACACTTATAGGAGGGGTCGAGCTCGGACAGCTTCAAGCACAGCTCACGCTGCCCTGCCATAAGTTCATTCGTGAATACGGAAATATACTTCACCGCATGATCGAATCTTTGGGAATAGAAGTGATTCTAAGTGCCGCTCCAAATATTGATGTTCCGTGTTGACCGTGACAATCCAGAATCCCAGTCAGCTACGGCATCTGCTGCAGCAGGCTGTTTGGGTGCGGGTGGAGGATGGGTTGAACCCCAGAGCAGAACTCTTACCTCGGCTGGTCATCAAATCGCTTAGTGCAGCTTCTTTACGAAGCACCAGGGTCCCCCCGACTCATCGTCCGTATCCCCGTCTGTTGTCACTGCAATACATTCATCGTGAGCAGGCGCTTCATCCTCTGGACTCACGACAGCTGCAGCGTCACTCAACATGGCACCGCCAAGACTAAACCGAGCAGTGAACGCCGAAGTTGGAGCCGACAGGAGGCTCGCCATCAATGAAACGTCCTCGCAAGACAGCGGCAGGCACAAGGCGCTCATCGACCAGGTCAACGAGAACGGCTACGCCGTCTTGCACAACGCCTTCAGCCAGTCGGAAATCAACGAGGCCAAAGACGAGATCCTGCGTCTATCCGGACAGCAGCAGGCGGATCAGAAGAGCCGGGCGGGCGCCTCGGAGGGCGGCAGAGGCCGCAACACCTTTGAGGGCATCAACACGGAACGCATCTACGCCCTGGCCAACAAGTCGAGGGTCTTTGACAAGTTCGCCCTGCACCCCGACGTCCTCGCCCTCAACGACCACTTCCTCGAGCGGGGCTACCTGCTCAACTCGTTCCAGAGCATCAACATCAAGCCGGGAGAGAAGCCGCAGACTCTTCACTTTGACGACGGCTACATCACCGTTCCCCGGCCGCACACACCCTTTGGCGCGGTAAGACAATCACTTCTACTCTCGCAACCTGCCTACTCTTGCCCTCGGGCCACTCACACAAGTTGGCAGGCAATCATGGTCGCCGTCGACCCCTACACGTCCACCAACGGCGCCACCGTCATCGTGCCCAGGTCGCACACATGGGGCGCCGACAGGCTCCCAGACCGCTCCGAAGCAGTCCCCGTCGTGATGCCCGCCGGCAGCATGTTCTACTTCCTGTCCACGCTGTGGCATGGCGGCGGCGCAAACACGTCGAGCCAGGACCGCGTGGCCCTGACGGTGCAGTACTGCCAGCCCTGGATCCGGCAGTTGGAGAACCAGATGATGGCCGTGGAGTGGGACAAGCTCGACGACATGCCGCCGCGTCTGGTGGACATGCTGGGGTACAAGGTCGGCGCGCCCTTCATCGGGCACGTCAACGGGCACAGTCCCAGGGTGGCCGTCTCCCACATGCTACGAAAACGGCAAAGGGAAGGCAGGGACGGCATGATTAAGACCGATCCGCGGCTGTAGTTAGGCAAAGGTCCCATGTCCGTTACATCCCATCGCTATCCAAGATCTTTGCTATGCACAAGTGACGACGCAGCCTGCCGGAGTACCCCAATGCCCCAGCGCTGTCCCATAGACGGCCAACACGTTCCGTTCCCTTCCTCGGCATGGGGGCGCGGTCCGATGCAGCAGGTTGTTGCCCAACTGCCCTCCCAGGTGCAACCCCGGCGGCTGATGGGTGCGCATGTACAACCGAAACGCGCGGGAAACACGCAGAGGCAGCAAGATGAAGCAATGAGCGGCCTATTTGCTTGCCACCCCGGCTGCTTGGCCTGTGCAGATGGCCGGTTTGGGTGTTTTCAGCTCTTCACTTACACCCTGGACCCCGTAAATCCAGGCCAGTGCGAGCAGCAGGTGACCCGTCCTTTGCTGGCCATGCATAACATCAGCTCGAGAATTTCGAAGCGTCTTTTCCCCATTTGCATTCATTGACTGCTGGGTTCGCATCAAAGGCACACCGCCAACAAAATATGCTACCCCACCTCGGGCCATGGCAGGGATACCTACATGATCGTATCTGCAATGGAGATTCATTGTGATAACTGCCTACTTAGAGGAACAGGGCGTGGGGAACTGATAGTATGGCGCTGGCCTGAGCAAGGTCGTACGTACTCTGCAAAGTGATAAAGCTGTCCTTTCTGCAGGCAATCAGAATTAGATGGTTCTTCGAACTTTTCCTTGCGCAGATATCCAATGTTACAGGTCGCCTTCACCATGGAAGAAACCTGGCTTCAAGCATACGCTCGAACATCTGTGTTCACCATTCTGAGCCGCATCGAACAAGGTCGGCTGACACTGATCTGTAAATACCTCTCCCAGAAAGATCACACACATGTTTACGGTAAAGCCAGCGATGATGGCCTTGAGGCCACAGTCGTCTTCAACAGTCCTAGGGTCTGGGATCGGATATGTCGAGGATTCGACTTGGTGAGTATATACGTGCCGAAGAACCGATGCAGAAGCAACTGTCTGACAAAGTATAAACTATGTAGGGAGTTGCAGAGTCATATATGATGCAGGAACTTGAATGCGATGACCTCCTTGGACTGTTCTCGGTAGGTCATTTTCTCACTCATTAATGGATTTACGTGTTCATCACAGCTCAATGTGTAGATATATCTCGCAAACCAAAAGGTTCTGGGGTTTTCTGGAGGTGGCTGGCTCCATCAGCTCATCCCTCGCCTCACCTACCTCCTCTCCGGCACAAGCAACGACATCGACCACGCCCGCAAGAACGCCTCCTTCCACTACGACACGTCCAACGACCACTTCGCTAGCTTTCTATCCCCAGACATGAACTACTCGTCGGCGCTCTGGTCCGCGGACCCAGCCGAGACGCTGCACACGGCCCAGCGTCGAAAGGTGCACAATATCATCGACCAGGCACGCATCACCTCCTCGGACCACGTCCTGGATATTGGCTGCGGATGGGGTGACTTGGCCATGGAGGCGGTTAAGAGGACGGGCTGCCGTGTTACGGGCTTGACTCTGTCGGCGGAGCAGAAGCGTCTGGCGGAGAAGCGTGTCGAGGAGGCAGGGCTCGAGAAGCAGATCGAGATTCTGCTCTGCGATTATCGCCACGCGCCTAGGCCTGATACTGGGTACGATTGCGTGGTATCGGTTGAGATGCTGGAGCACGTGGGTGACAAGTACATGAAGCAGTACTTTACGTCCATCTCTCGTCTCCTCAACCCGGCAGGGGGAAGAATGGTCGTGCAAGGCATTACCATCTTGAATTCGGTAGGCCACGTCTCCCGGTCTCGTCGCACCTCATCCCGTCTATGCACACTGACAGATTCACACCACAGAGCAACGGCAAAAAATCAAACGTCGGCGCGTTCCTCGACCGATACATCTTCCCAGGAGGCTACCTCCCCACCATCAACCAACTCCTCACGTGCATCCACACCGGCTCCAAGGGTACCCTTGAAGTCGACCACGTCCAGAACATTGGCACCCACTACATCAAGACCCTCCAATACTGGAGGGAGAACTTCCAGGGCAACTGGGAGATTATCCGGGGTAGTTTCCTCACCAAGAATTCAACGGCTACTGAGGACGAGATTGAGCATTTCAGACGTAGATGGGTCGTACGTATTGATTCAAGTCCCTTGAAAGATATTCCTAACGCTCATTACTAGTATTACTTTACCTATTGTGAGGCTGGCTTCCGGGCACGGCTACTCGGAGATTATGTTATCAGTGCCGTTATGACACCTGACGTTGTTATTACTGGGGATGTCAAGTATTAGCCTGGGCTACAGGTTGTCATATCAAGTGACGATTGACTACGGGTTCTCATTCAGCCACGGAGTTACTTATTTGATGTTCATGATTGAACAGAACCACTGAATCCTTGACATATAGCTGGTGATCATAGACAACATGTCCTCTGGTAGATATGTGGACTGGCAATCTTTGTCATTAGATCGATTGAGCTTTTACAAACATTTGGCAATAACATAATAACCGATCGAACCATCTCTATTGCCTTCGGGAGCTTCCTCCTAGCCTCTTGTGTTTACGTAAAATACTCAGATCAAGCCTTCATCCAGTTGCTAAGCAAGACTCATATCAAGTAAGCGTTCCTACCACCGTGGCGTTTTCTTTCGCATCTACCAACTTTCATCCTATATCAAAGATGACGAGCAATACCAACTCCCAGTCCAGCGCATGCAGACACGAAGAAAGTAGTAGTTACAGTCACCAAAGCGATCCTGGCCCCAATTTTCTAGTAGTCCTTTTTAACATTCTAGGCTGTATCGCCTCATGTCTACAACATTCTCCGTCTCCTCACGTAAAGGCCGACGACATCCAATCCCAGTATTCCAAGAAACGCCTCGCGATGCACGTTGAGCCAAGCAAGCCATATACCCCGTGGAATCAACATAAAAGACAGCCCTGGAAAAAAAGACAAATCCCGCAAAAGTAGCCTTCCCCCAAGACAGCTCGCTACTATAGAGCTCCCATGAGCAGACTGTCCAGCATCCCGTTTGTCTGGCACGCGACCTGGGACCTCTCCACCTCGGTCCTCACCCTGCGGTGCAGCGTCCGGAATCCCGCCCGCAGCTCCGTCGACCCTTCCACGTACTCGGAGTACAGGTCTAGAAGATGCAGGCCGACTTCGACGCAGATGCTGACGTATCGGGGGTCGCAGAGGTGCGCGCACACCCAGTTTAGGATTGGCGCGACGGTCTCTTCGTTGCGGTGTTCCAGCGCGTCGCGGGTCGCGCTCCGGTGACGCAGGGCCATGAGGACCGTGAGCACGGTCAGGGGCGAGTGGTCGGGGCTTGACTTGTCGAGCACCTGGTCGAGAGCACGACCGTACCTCGCATGTCGCAGATCCTTCTGCCAGGACAATTCCTTCTTCTTGTGTGCGCGCGCTTCGTGGGCAATGACGACGTCGGCGCCCTCGCCCACCATGTCAAGCTGCTTCATAGCCGAGATGCGGCGCTTCTTCTTGTTCTTTGTCGCATCGTGGGCATCGATTGTTCCGGCAACCAACGCAGCCATCTCCTTTTCACGCTCACGCTCGCGAGTCGCCTCTGTGCCACTAAGACGTGTTCGAATGCTGAGCACACCGGATTGCATGCCGACGGCAAGATGACGATCACCCGAGTCGGAGGAATCGCCGTAGGGGATGACGTTGAGGGAGAGGACTGGCGATTGGTACTTGAGACTGGACACGACATTCCACCCCGTCGTCTCGAAAACCTTGACGTGGCCCTCGAGGCCACCAGTGACGAGACGGCGGCCATTGGATGCTAGACTTAATGACGTAACCGTCTTTTGATGGTTGCTGATGATGTGAAGAGGGCGAGCGGCCACCAGGTCGAGCACGCTGACGGAATTGTCCGCTGCAGCAAGAAGCGTGGTGCCAGAGGGCAGCGAAAGCACATCCTCGACAGGTGCGGCGTGCTTAAACGTCATGACAGCCGTAGAGCTCCCGGTGCGCGGATCCCAGAGCTTGACAGTAGAATCGTAGCTTCCAGACACAATCATGCTCGACATGGTGCCGGGCATAAAGTTGGCGCAGCGCACATAGTCGTTGTGTCCGACAAACGTCGTCACCGGCTCGTTGCTCGGCAGGTCCCACAACCTCACCGTCTTGTCGTCGCTCGCACTGAGCAAAGACGTAAGATCGGTGGGCGAGAACTTGGTCGTCCACACCGGCTGCTTGTGCGTATCCCAGGTCTTCAGGATCGCCCTCGACCCGACGTCGAAGACCTGTATCTTGCCCGTGTCGTCGCCCGCCACAAGCACCCGGCCATCCTTGCGTATGTCGCCGCTGCGCGCGACGTCCCCGAAGCGGGTAATGGTCTTGAGCAACTTGCGCGTGCGGTTCGAGTAGATCTGAACGCGCGTGCCCGTCGTGACGGCAAAGGACTCGCTGTTGGCCGAGATGTGCGTGACGGGGTAGTTGGTCGGCGACGGGATGATGAGCTGGTTCCTGAAGGATCGCCAGTAACGCTGCTCGGCGGACACGGGAGCTGGCCCGGACGGCAGCTTGAGCTGTGGCAGAGGTCCCACGGGGGCTGCCATTGTGTGATTGTGCGTGCGCGCTTCAATTGGGTGTTGGTAGTAGGTCTCTTGTTTGAAGGCGCACTGGCTGCAGTTTTTCGTGATACTTTTTTTTTCTGGTCCGACTGATAAGATAAGGAGTATTAGCGCCGCTTGAAACCACCGCGGGGCAGAGCTCGGTACTAGGTACCTTAGCGACAGACGCCAGCCTTGACTCGCGGCATGGAGTGCAAGGAGCATCGTAGGCAATTGCACCTTGCTTCCAATAACGACATACTTTGACTTTCACTTGTGTGCATTCTTAAAACCTTAACCTTGGACAACGGTCGTCTTTCATTAATACATCCAGCACAATCAGCAGGGAGCGCCTGCATCAGAGACCTCATATCACTGAGGGTAATTCCCTCCACGAGAAACGAGACGTTGAACCCAAGTAGAAGTAGTAGTGTTCGTCTTCACATTATCTACATGGTTTGCCTTGTACATACATCGTCCTATCCTGTATCCTTCGGTGGCGTATGCACCTCCCTCGCCAATCCAAGCGACGGACCCGAACGCCCAGAGAAATCTGCCCTAGAAAGTGAAGGAAAGTGGTATTTTATACTATACACAATAAAGGGAAAACTACTTGAACCTGATGCCTTACCGTCTTAGTGACCGCCTCTTCGTCGAGACCTTCCCGCTCCAATGTCAATATTCTGCATTTCGTGCATCAACGCCAGCTGATCTTCCGCCCCGCCATTCGCACCGCTCATGATCGGCAGGGGGACCTTGGCAGGAAGTGGTGGTCCGGAACCGTAGTGAGGCGCATGGTTTTCGTTGGGGTAGTCCCAGGTGCTGCTGCGCTGAATGCCCCTGGTGGGAGTATACGGGCTCTGCCGGTCTTGGTAGTTGTCGGGCGAGATCGGCGCCAAGGGGCTTGATGCAGCAGGCGAAGGGCCCACGGATGCTCGGTGAACTCTCTTCTGAAGTCTACTGCGCCCCCCGTTTTGCCCGGATGGCGGTGTCTGCGGACCCTCCAGCTGCCCATAGGCTGGCGGTTGTGCGATTGGAGCCGATGGTCTGGCAGCAATACGTAGTTGGCGTTTGCCACTTGTCGGCATTGGCTGCGCACCCGCCGGCGAAGCCCTGGCACGTGGCTCTGGAGACGCCTGCTGTGGCTTTGGCTCGGGCTCGGGGGCCCATGATTCCATAGGCAGGTGGTCGGAAGGGTCAATCTCCCGGCCATCGTGAGTGATAATCTTGCTATCATAATTCGCGGCCTCTTTTGATGACATGACGTTGGGGTTGAGTGCGTCATACGAGTCGGGCCCAAATGGCAGGTCGGACTTGCGCCGGTCCTCGATTGGCGGAGGCGCAGGACTCACGGACTTGCGTCGTATCTGGTGCTGCGGGCTCGGGTATGGGTTTGGAGAAGCGTTGCGAGGTCTTGAAATAGGGACAATCTCATTTGAATGCGAGGGAGCTCGATACCGGTTGTATGGCTGCATGGCCATCTCGTAGGGAACGCCACCGGTTCCGGGATATGGCTGCACAGGTTCGCTCAATTGCCGCCCACGAGGCGCCACCAGAGCATGCTGAGATGCTGTCAAGCTCTCGCGTCGTCGCTCGTCGTAGATGCGCTCCGAAATCTCCTGCGACAGGTTGGGATCGATGCCAGGCACAAGAGAGAGGGGGACAGCAGGCATTCCATAGGACGATGAGCTGGGCAGCGCAGCCTGCTCGTACTCATTGCGATGGTCTGAGTGATGGCTTGTGCTACTCTGCGAATGGTACGAGATCTGGCTCGGATTTGCCGAATAATCCCGCGGAGGAATAGGCGATACGGAGCGAGCACGTGTATCCGCATCGCGGTAGGCGCCTGGACTATGACCTGGTGATGGCGATCCGTAATAAGCGGCAGACCCAGGAGATCGGCTGAGCTCATAGTGAGAGTTCGCTCCAGGTGACCGGCTCAAGTTTAGCGGCGCCGGACTTGGGACCTTGTCGTAATCCATCTCATCGGCATGATACTGGTAGTTCCGAGCGTCGCTCTGCCTGGATCTTACCGAATGATACCCGGCCGGAGAGTCCTCTGGCACATCCTCTACAGTCGGCTGCATGGAGCGGTGCGGGGTCTCGTAAAGGGAATCATAAGAGTGATGTCGCTGAGGCGACGATTCGTAGGTTAACAGGTTCTGGGAGTGTCCGGGATTTGGTGCGGGAGGGGCGGAGTCGTAGGCACGGAACGTTGGCCGGCCAGGATAAGAAGGCAGGGAATTTCGATGCGCCTCATGCTTGAGAACATCATGCCTCATAGGCATGGGCTGGGCCGGTCTTGGAGCATGGTCGAAGCTACTTCGATGCATGCCTTCCGGTCCTGTGCTATTGTGTCTCGACCGATGAACGGGAGGTGGAGGAGGACGATCATCCGTGGCTGGAGGCAGTTGCCTCAGATCTTCCGCAGGATCGGCGTCGAAAGGGTCTGGTACAGGCGGGTACTGCGGACGGACATCGGGGTGTTCGTGCTGAGACGCCGGGGGCTTCGGGCTGTAGTCGCGATCCTCGCACTGTCGTGCTCGATTCTCATGGGCCTCTTTTGACCGACCCGCATGTCGGGGTCCTTCTATTAGACTTACGGCAGAGGCTGAGGGGGAGTGATAGTCTCCTCCAAGCTGACGAGGACCTGCAGGAGAAGGCGTGTGGTACTCCATAGCCTGCAGAGGAGACTGAGTCGGCACAAATGCCGGATGGGATGTCTGCCTTGCGTGAGCACGCGGTGGTGTCTGGTAGTGATCCGGTCCTGGCGCGGGCGCGGGCGCGGGCGCAGGGGCTGGAGAGGTCGTGGGCGTGGCCTCGCCCGTGACCGGATCAGATGGAAGAGGACGTCTTTTGAGGTGTGTCTTCTGTCTCGTTTCCGCCTCGGCTGGTGCTGGCAGCTTAGGTCTCGGCGCGGGCTTATCAGGCTTGGGCCGAGAATCGTAGAATGTGATTTCGAGTCTGATCTCGCCGGCATACTTGCCTCTGCATGTCAGGTTCTGCCATACATCTCTCTGGCCGCCTCCATATATTATGATGCCCTTCAGGTCAATCCAAGCTTCGCCTATCAGGTCGGTCTTCTTGTCATCTGTGAAGATTGAGACTTTGAGCTGATAGTAATCGGCGGAATCATGAACGGTGAATCGAAGCTCTTGGTCCCTGCTATGCATCAGTCTCGGCTCCAGAGCAATATCTCCCTAGTTGAAACTCCGTGCACTCACCATTTTGGAGTCTGCCCGCCCCGGATGTCGGTGGTGGTCTTCTTGGCTTCCTTCCCCAGCCTGGCGGCACAATAAGGATCTTGCTTTCCGATAGTCTTTCTATTCGGCAGGTTCTTGGCTCGATCAACAATGGCGACGAGTGTGCCAATAATGGGACCATCGACAGACATATCGGCGAAGATCCCCGCGGTGTGCGGACTGCTGAAGGGCTGCATCTTCACCCTGGTAGCCATGATTATGTAGTGTTCTAGGGCGCTGGAATGTGTGTGTTTGTTTACATCGATGACGAATCGGGCCGAGTCGAGGGTTGGGCTTAGGACTCGCAATCAAAGGAGCGAAAGGCGAGTCGAAAAGAGAGTAAAGAATGAATTAATGAATATCGTGAACTGAAAGCCTGGGACCGTGAGGGCTCAAGGTCTGGGCAATGAATGACATGGAGGAGAAGGAAGAAGCGACGACAATGCGACTTCGAGGAAAGCCGATAGTGATAAGGCGCCTGCAAGCCTTGGCTTAGCGGATCAGCGTGGTGGCTGGGGCTGAAATCGGAGGGGCTGGGCGGCTGTTGCAGGGGTGGCGCTGCTAGCACGGTGGATCCAGCGGCTGGCCGTTCCCCTGGAGCTCACTAGTCAACTAGGACGCCATGGAACACTGGTCCAAGGGTAGATTTGTTTTGATCTTGAAGTTTGACATGACACCCGACAAGGCGACTTGGTTGGCATGCATGTCATCCCGTGTGTTTGGATTGCATTTTCACGTGGGCTGAAGTCATACAAAAAACCCTTTAGTATAGGAGCATATGTCAAGGTATCGGAGAGCTTGACTCCAATGCCATCATTGAAATGGCATCCTCCGCCAAGGATCTTCGACTCGTAAACCGCCTGTATGCGTACGCGTCGCCTTCGAAGATGTGGCCGTTAGTAAGCCCTTTTGGCCATCCTGAATGCTCAAACATCCCACAGCCACATTTCCAGGACTCGGCCGACTCCCCATAATTGGATCTGACGCGCACATCAGGTACGCTGCGGATCCAGCCAAGCCAGAGAGTTATGACATTCTCTCCACAGTTTCGATCGCAATGCCAAGGGTTGGCGTCTCCAACAGTCAAGATCCATACTAACCCCCAACGACAGGCTTTTTGTTGTTGGTGGTTGTTTAGGCTTCGATGGCCCCTGTCTCGTGGTCAACATGGCATCGACCTACTGAATAAGAAACAGGATCCCAAGGAAGAAAGGTAGTCTAACAGCCTTATCCAATTTCCCGAAACCCCATATCCTGAAAGCAAGAAGCCCCGGCACTGCAAAAACATGGCACTTCGTGGAACTATCCAAGCAACCCTATCCCTGCCACACATCACCAGTCACAGCTGCTCGAAAGCAGCTGAGCCAGTTGCTCCAGGTACTTCTTATCCACCTCGTCAAACCCGTTCAGCTCCGCACAATCGACATCGATGATGGCCACCACTTTCAATTGCCCATCCGCAGCTTTGACCACTATCGGCACCACAATCTCGCTTTTGCTGTCTCCATCGCACGCAATGTGTCCAGGGAAATGCTCCACGTCTTTGACCAGCTGGGTTGTTTTGGACTCGGCTGCCGCGCCGCATACTCCCTGTCCAAAAAGGATTGTTTGACAGGCGACCTTGCCCTGGAACGGCCCGAGTATGAGTTGCGGCCTTGATGAAGAGGTGTCGAGGACGTAGAACCCTATGACCACGCCACGCATGAGGTCAACTCCTCCCCTTAAGGCTGGGTAGTGCAATTCTTACCTGCCCAATTCACGGCTGTGCTGGGTGATGGTAGCGATTTGTATGCGTGCCATAACAGTGATGCGGAATTGGCCAGATTGCTATCCCGAGATCAATCGGTCATGCCGTTACCGACGTCTTTGCACCGTCTTGGACTTACCAGACCTATTGTCGACGATGAAGCGTTAGTCATTGTTATGCAGACAGCGAGGCTCAACCACGAACCCAATTCCGTTGGCCGGTGAAAAGACCTTCGGCTAGCATCAACAGCTGCTCGTACGCCTCATCCTTGGAGATGCCCTCAGCAAAGTTGGATGCGTCTGCGTGAACCTGCAGATGATTAGACTTAGTTGATCTTGCGTGTGCAATCGGGTTAGGGACTAACCATGGCCGTAATATGTCTACCTCAATTGCCATATGTTTACGGGAGAGACTTTTGCACACAGTGGCCGTTGAGACGAGTGCAGATATGGGATATTTGTAAGTGGATAGGGTTTATCCCATTTTTGGTAAATTGTCGATTATTTGCGTCAGGATTAATCTCGAGCACACCTTTTCCCATCCATTCATAGTCGCAAAAGAAGGGGGGGAATGAATTTCCTTGTTTGAAATGGCTCTGAATATTGTATCGTGTGCTATTAATTGATATTTGATATCCATGCTCAGAAAAGGTGTCCGCCTGTTGATCAATGATTTTCCCAGTACGGATTCCAGAATTGACCAATGACGCACGCGTGCTTGAACTTGGGCCAATGGTGACGGATCAATTTTCATGACCGTGGCTTTTCCCATGCACCAAATCCTCACCCGCGAGTAAATCATGAGGAGCGTATATCCGATGAAGTACTGCACCTGCGGACAGTATCAGCGGCTGGGACTTCGGCTGTCGAGCTCCAGCGCACGCGTCCGTCGCGTTCCGGCCATCTCGCACCCTGCGCAACGGCGCCTCGTCCACGATGCACCCGGCGGAGACAAAACGCCTACGAACACGGTCCTCAACCCTCCCGCCTCGACACGGCCGCCTCCGCTGGTGCTTCCCCTGCGCAGCGCGTACGAATATGCACCGCAGTACTACTTCCAGCTGGGCAAGAGCTACCTCCGGTTCTACAAAGAAGGGTTGAAGAGCGTTTGGGCCAACCACAAGCTGTTGAAGGAAAAGCTCCAACGGACGCCGCCGGACGACCGTCCGTCAGTGTTCCGGCCGCACAAGGTGCCGCGCAGCTTCTCACGCGCCGATTGGGTGCTCTTCTGGCGCGTGCGGCATGATCTTCTACGGCTACCCTTGTTTGGGCTGATGTTGATCGTCATTGGGGAGTTCACGGCACTGGTCGTGCTCTACGTCGACGGCGTGGTGCCCTACACGTGCAGGATACCGAGACAGATCTTCAAGGCGCTGGAGAGAGCCGAGCAGCGGCGCAAGACGGCCTTTGAGGAACTCGAAGCGCGGTACCCGCACGGCGTGCTCAGCCCCCAGATCACCCAGGCGGTCGGACGCAAGCACGTACTCAGGAGCCTCGACCTACCAGGCACCATGTGGGATCGCATAGGCTTCTACCCACCGGGCATGTGGCAGATCAAGGGCAACCTGCGGATGGCGTTCCTGGAGGGCGACGACAAGAACATACTGGAAGACGGAGGTCCCCTGGGCATGGAGTACGAGGAAGTGCGCACGGCGTGTGCGGAGCGCGGCGTCGATATCCTGGGCAAGAGCGAGACGGAGCTGCGCAGCTTGCTCGGGGACTGGCTACGGCTTACGGCTGCCGAGGACATTACGGAGCGGAGACGTCGGATGGCGGTGCTGCTTCTGACAAGGTGCGTTGCGGCAGGACATGAATGTGTGTTGTCATCTTTGCTAACTGAGTGCGCAGAACCACGCATTGGCCTCAGAATAGGGACTTTGCCGTCCCTGAGTGGGTGTTGTAACCAACCGTAGCCCCCCCTGCGCCCGATCATGACATCTCCATCGTGACGTCTTGTCCCAGGTGGGCGGCCGCGGCTGTAAAAATAAAAATATATAAAAAGCACATTTAACCGTACCTTTTAATGTAACACTAGAATGTTCGGTGGCAGTTAGATAATAAACGAATGCGAAGAACCTACCCAAGGCAGCTTGGATGTGTCTTGGAGGACCCCTGGATAGGGAGCAAAACCCCTATGGCCGATGCTCGATCTCTGCCCATCATAGAGTGCCCTGCGATCTGAGATGCCCCAGCACAGAGTCGTTGACGTGGGGTGCATCAACAACACGGACAACTCGGACAATCAGGAACTTCCCAGGCTAGGGTTCATTTAAGGTCTGACGAGGCCCTTGAGTCGAGTCACCCACACGCACCCTACCTTCTGAAACGTCTTCTGAACGGTTTTGTTCTTTTTTGTTCGGTTTTCCGGAGGTCTGCGTTCACAAGAAATGGAAGCCAGCGCTCGACTCAGAGCACCTGTAGCGACAGTAGCGGCCGCGGCAGCGACAACTACCAGCGCCAACTTGTGGGGACGAATCTGGGGCTTGCACATGATGTCAGCTCCCCAGTCGCCCATCCGAGGCTCCCACCGTCACATGCATCCGCCGGCCAGTCGGCTATCGACGCCGACCGTGCTCTACGACGCCAACCATCCCTTCTCGGCTCCTTTTCACTCCTCCTCTACAGCAGCGACTTCGCAACCAGATACCGAACCCCAAAGTCAATCAACACAACCTCAATCCCGATCCCAATCACCGCGACGGCATCCAGAGTTTGGCTTCCCCATTGCTGAATTAAGAAACGGCATCATGTCTCTCAAGAACGGTCAGTCAACCAACTGCTCTGCTGCAATCGCACACCCAAAGCGCAGACAAAGAAAAGACGTGTCTACTAACACTTTCTCCAGACAAGTTCCCTGCTTCGGCCGCCTTCGACACCATCAACGCCGCTCTCGACAGCGAGGCTGAGCGCAAGGATGCCATCAAGCAGGGCAACGCCGTCTTCGCCTTCACCCTCAAGAACGCCGCCGGCGAGACGGCCGACTGGCACATCGACCTCAAGAACGAGGGCAAGGCTGGTTCTGGCCTCGGTAACAAACCCAACGGTAAGCTTCTCCATGCCACCGTACCGCCGAGGTAATTCTGCTTGCTAGCAGACCGGTGGCTGACCATTATTTAACAGTCACCCTGACGCTTTCCGACTCCGACTTTGGTAACCTCGTCGCTGGCAAGGCCAACGCCCAGCGCCTCTTCATGTCCGGCAAGCTCAAGATCAAGGGCGACGTCATGAAGTCCACCAAGCTCGACCCGATTCTCAAGAAAGCTGCCGCCAAGGCCAAGTTGTGAGGCGCATCGGCCGCCAAGGGCAGAGGTCGGATTCATCACTTGGAACGGCGTATGGCTTGATGCCTTTTTGTACCACACTATGTTATAGCATTTTGTTGTAGCGTCTATACCAATTCGAATCTATACACTTCTCACACTTTGACAACTCGCTTGAGCGAATGTGTTCACAAGGAGTCTACGAGGGCGCGGATTGTCTGCTTGGCTTCTCGGCGGACTTCACGCACGACCTCTCCCGCTGGCTGCGCCTTGGTCACAAGGCCAACTCCTGTTCCACTATACCGAATGTCAGCATTGGTTGACTTTCGGGGCATGGTTGACCTACGCCCAGGTGTTGATCAACTTCATAGACTCTTCGGGGCTGTAACCCTCTTGGAGCAGCTTCTGACACTCCTGCAAGGTTGCGCCAGAAAGAAATTTGGCATGGATTGGTCCCATAATGGCACGGCCGTCATATAGATGACCCCATAGAGGACTGTTGGTGATTTCATCGTTGAATTCAGACCTGCCTGCGGGTAAGTTGGCGGCTTTAATAAACGGCTTCTGGGAAGGCGGCTTACTTCAATGTTGTACTACCTCCGTCTCTTGTTTGGAGCACAATCTCCTTCCGGAACTCCGGATAGACAGACTCCGGGGATACGGTGAACTATGCGGTGAGCAATCATAAGACCAGTGTTCTCATAGGGTGTGAGGTGACACTTACCCTTGTGCCCATCACGATGCCTTCGGCGCCTGTAAGCTGTGTTAGCTATTCATTCACTCGAGAAGTGCGTATTTGCGATTACCCAGCGCCAGGGCAGCAGCAGCTCCCCTGCCGTCCACGATTCCCCCCGCAGCGAGCACAGCAATCTCCTTACCACCAAACTCCTCAGCGAGCATCGTCGTCACCTCGGGCACAAACGACACCACACCCATGCCCCGCCTGAATTGGTGTCCTCCCGCGTCAATGCCCTGACACACAACGGCATCTGCACCGTCCTCGACCGCCTCTCGAGCCGCGGCCACGTTGCCCACCTGGACGAACACCTTTGGAGGATCATCCAGCGTCTTGAGGTCCCGGATGATCTGTCGGTGGGGCTTCAGCTGCGCATCCGGCGCGAACAGCCACACCGCGGCGGGGGGGTGCCTTTTCAGGATAGGAAGCACTGTGGTTGAGAATTGGGTGATGCTGGGGTGGCAGGTGAGGAAGCCGGCTCCTACGAAGACCTGACGGCCACTGACTCCGGCTTGCTCCTGTTGTTGACGGCACTCAGTCAAGTCGGCGTCCAATTTAGCCAAATGTGGCGAGTTTTCGCTAACGTCCACGGCACATGACAGGAAACCTGGATCTTGGTTAAAAATGCTTTTTGGATGCTATGGGGAGGGAGGGAGTGTGTGGTGACAGCCATACCAAAACCTCCAGCCTTACTGACCTCGGCTGCCAAGGCCGCAGATGCAACTCCAAACATGGGAGCATTGCTGATTGCCGGGTGTTGGACCCAAGGCAACCATTTCGTCAGTTGACGGGGAGCCATACTAAAGAGTTGACGGATTAAGTATGTTGCTTGAGCGAACAAATGTTGTTGAGATGGAGAAAGACCACAAAGGCGGATATCAGCCAAAGGATGAGAGTTGGGGATACGTCCACAACCCCCGCGGAGATGTACGTATGGGGTCACATAAGCAGCGGTCACTTCGGCAGCACGCGGGAATGATATAGAGCTGTGCTCCCTTAACACTCAGAATAAGGTGAGGCTAGAGGTTGTTGTCATGGTATTGGATTCCTACTCTATTTTACCGCCGAGCCCAAATTTATTTCTACACCTCCATCGTCCCTGACGTGGTGAATTATCTAGAAACGCTTAGTAACCTCGGGGGGCTTGTTCTCCAGGATATCGTCAATCTCCCCGAGGATCTCAGGAGTGAGCTTGTCCACCACGGCCAGGGCTCTGATGTTGTCATACACCTGCGCAGGGCTGCTGGCGCCGGTAATTGCAGAGCTTACATTGGGGTTCTTCAGCACCCAGGCCAGTGCAAGAGTGTTCATCTTTACGCCGAGCTTCTCCGCGATCGGTTCCAGCTTGTTGACGCGTTGGATCTGGGCATCCCACTGCTCCTTTCCAGTTCGCTCCCAGTGGCCCTTGATGAACTCGACCGAGGTCTGCGCAAACCGCGAGTCGTCGGGAATTCCGTTCTTGTACTTTCCGGTCAGGATGCCCTGCTCCAGCGGGGAGAAGGTGGTCAGGCCCAGGCCGTGCTCGCGGTACAGGTGTGCGAACTCGGACTCTACCTTGACGCGAACAAGCATGTTGTACTTGGGCTGCTCGACGATGGGGCCGATGAGGCCCAGCTTGTCGGCGTAGCGCCAGGCCTGGGCAATCTCATCCGCGTTCCACTCCGAGGTGCCCCAGTAGAAGGCCTTGCCGGTGTCGATGATGTGGTTGAAGGCGCGGACGGTCTCCTCGATGGGGGTCAGGCGGTCCGGTCGGTGGGCGTAGATAACGTCGACGTACTCAAGGTCGAGGCGCTTGAGCGAGGCGTTGGTTCCCTCGACGATGTGCTTGCGGGACAGACCCTTGTTGTTGACTTCGTTGTCGCCGTTGGCTTGTCCCCAGTTTAGCTGCAGGCGCGCTTCATGTTAGCGACCGTTTGTCGCAGATTCCGCTGTTGCAAGGGACATCTTGCCTTGGTAGTGATGACGAGGTCATTTCGCTTCCAGCCGTACTTCTTGATTGCTTCGCCCATGACAATCTCGGACTCGCCGCCCGCGTAGCCTTCGGCGCAGTCGAAGAAGTTAACGCCAGAATCATACGCAGCCTTCATACAGCTAAAGGTCCCCTCTGTCAATGGTGTTAGAATCGGCACCGACACAACTACGCCGCCAGAGGGGCGTTACCTCTATCAACATGGCCACCGTATGTGAGCCATCCTCCCAAGGAGATGGCAGAGACGTGCAGACCAGAACGACCGAGGAGTCGGTACGTCATTGGGGGGAGATCATCTGGCTTCGACATGGTGACGGAGATGGCGGACGGCGGGACGATGAATGGCAAGGGGGTGGAAGTGGTGCTCTAAGGCAAGAATGAAGCTTGGGTGGGAGGAGGATGGGCACAATGCTCTGAAGGATCTCGTGCTCTTTATACATCCTCATTGTCTACCCCACTGCTGCACTTTTGATCAACCGAGCAACAGCTACCCCGCCTTGCAGGCCTCGTCACTTTTCCATTGCGATTTCATCGCCTGGGCCCCCGATGGCATCAAGCCTTGGTGCTTGATAAGCACGCCGGTTGACTCACTGGAAAACGCACGGCTGAGGCATTATCGTCATGCTCAGGTCAGATGGTGCTGGCCCCAGTGCAGGATCAGCGAAGCTTTCGGGTATCTGCACTCTTCGCCATGTCGGTTTCGCCCAGACCCGTGGGACAAATAACAAGCCATGATGCACAGGATCTGGTGAGATTTACCCGGCGCTAGGAGCCACCGGCCCGGGAGAAGTGTAGGGGAAGGTGGTATAATCCATGATTGGCCCATTTGTCGTGATACCCTCGTCCATTGCTGCTGGACTCCGACAAAGGTCGGTTATCATAGGGTAGGGAATTCTAACCGAGAAACATATTCAATCTTCGCATCGGCGGGAGAGAGTCGGTCTCGACAGCCTAAGGCATTAGGGCTCAGTCGCAAGAAGACCCGACCCCCCAGGTTAAGGACCGAGCTGTACCCCTCCTATTCATGTATTGGCTCCGTCCGAGACGTCCTTCCTCGCGATTCAGTGCGCCAAATTGACAAGAGGCGGCACTTTCGACCAGGTATGAAAGAACCCTCGTACTATCTCCAAAACATTGTGATATTGCGTCCATTAGGGTGACTGTTGGGCTGTTGGGGTAAAGAAAAGAAAAGCCTATAGGTCCCGGGTAGCTCCACCTGATGGCAACCTAGCCAAGCCAAAGAAAATGGCTGGTTGCACATGCCATCGAATCGTATGTCGATATTTAGCCAAAGCTGAAGGTGCTGGAATTACCTTCCTACATCGGAAGGTTCTGGGAGCAGTTGGTGTAAGACCAAAGCATCGCTGCTCGCCCGAACCGTGTGAACCCGCGAGAGCACGGCCTGTTGACTTCGGAGTCCAACCCAGGACTTGTGTCTTAGCCACGTTACCCCAGGCCAGATCAGGGTATTTGCTGTATCCTATCCTGAACATGCAGACTGTGAGACATTCCGAGACCAACAGTCTGGACTGATGGTCTCAGCTGTTCTCTGTGCCGTCACTGCCGTCTTATATCCCCTGACTGTAAATCCTTGATCACTTTCTGTGTCTTGAATTATCGTAGGCCGTGGCAACCCCACGTTCAACTTGAGCCTCGATGGTAAACATTGCCATGGATCGCAAACAACGCGATCCGCGAAACGCCACTCTTGGTCCAGAAACCCAGATGGATCTAGTTGCAACGGATGTCATGATTTCGGTTGGGGAGGAGGTCTGGTCTGTCAAGTAAGGAATACTGTGCTAGATATCGATAATCGCCTCTGCTCAACCACAATTTGACCGGCCTGCCCTAACCTACACTTCTTGGTCCGCCCAAGTCAACTTATATACCATTAATCCTCCATCCATCATTCACGTGTGGGCATGGACTCAATGAGTTTCCCACCCGCTTTGCCAAGAACACGGCCCAGGAGGTCTATTCCGTAGTGCATCGGTGAAATGCCGCGAATGCGGTGCTACTAGCGGCAACGCGATGCGTGACATGAATCTCCTCCCTGACCGCCACCCCACAAACTAATGTCACAAGACACTGCTACTTCTGTGAAGGCTGGTCACCAGGAACTGGCTGCTATGGTGTATTGCCCCAAGTCCTACAAGATATACGACAAATGGGCATGCGTGGTACAGTGGCTCAGCGGCTGCTGCATGACATACCCGTGTAGATCGGTCTGGGCAGTTAAAAATATCGCCTTTACTTGACGGCTGGAGCAATCCCTGTAATGACTGGGAGTCGAGACCCTAAAGCAGATACTCAATCGCGCCTAAACTCACGCCAATACGGGTTCGTTGACCAAAAATACCCAAGGGACAATGAAAGTGTTGGGAGGGAAGCTACTAGGCCCCAAAGTGCGGAATACCGCTCACCAATATCGCCTGGCGGTCATGGGATTGATCTTTTGGGGCCCGTTGGTCCAACGCATCGAAAGAGAAGAAGCAGACGGTTTATAGCCCAAGCACATCCGCAAGATATTCGCATGCTTTCAATCAGCCACTAAGGTATCCTCTGTTGTTGGACGCCAGGATCTTGTGAGGTGTAGTGTGTCAACCTCCTCGGATAGCGTCGAGGAAGACGATGTACCTTGGTCTCCTGATAGTGGGGCATGGCTAGAGTTCATGCACTCTCGTGTACACGGCGCCCGAAATTGAACCCCCAGGGTACCTGGCCATCATGTCGCTTCGGACAGCTAATCGAGGTCAACCTTAACACACTATGGATGGCGTGTGCTTCGACACCCCAAATCTCATGCCCCAGCCAACCAGTTAGCCAGCCCGCAAACATGGCCGGTCAGTGGACGACTTATGGAGCCTAGAAGTCAGGGCCCTGCAAGCAAAAAGCGCCCAGACCAAACCAACCCGGCCCAGCCCACCCACTGTGGTCGCTCCCTTTTTCTCGTTCTTCCCTTCCCCCCTTTCCTTCGCCTTTCTCCCGTCCTTCCTATCCGTCCTCCCACATCGATTCCCCAGGGAGCCCTTCAGCGTGGCTGGCGAGGACGACTGGCCGACCGATTCGACGACAACTGTTCCTGAACCCCCATCGAACGGCGATCGACCGATCAATTGCTGAGGCTGAACTTGCTTCGGTCTTCCCGGCACACAAGACGGCACAGCCGCGGCACGATTGTGAGTCGACGTGTACCTTCTCTTACCGTCTCCAAATCCTCCAAATCGGTCCTCGCGCAGGTGCCTGTGTTTTCGTACCTTGCCTGACCTCCCCCCCCCTTGCCCCGAGTCTTTGGCTGCTGCGGCTGCATGCGTGCCTGCCTGGACCCCACCCAATTCCAGGTACCTGATGTGCCTAAGATATTCTCCCAGTTGGGAAGTAGCCCGAGCCTGGGCTAGCCCCGAACGCTGGCCCTGGCCTGACCGAGCGCCCAAGCCCCGTTCCGCTTCTCGGCGTGCCCCTAAACCTATTCCCGCCATTCGCTGCCAGCCCGGCGAGGTACCTGTACCTCTAGTCCTGGCTAACCTGCACCCAAACACGGACTAGCCCCCGTCCAGCTCTTTGCCTCCCTTTGGCTGGGAAAATCCGACTTGGTCTCTCTTTCCTTCCCCCCCAAGAGGTAGTGCTTCTTCAGACCAACGCCAGCGTGATCTAGGACTTGTCACCATCGTGTCCATCGTCCCAGTGCGCTAGAATGCTAGTTTGACCCGGCTCTGCCGATTGTCGTCTTCTCTGGACTGTTTATCCCTTTCCTCCTTCTGCTGGCATTGTCTGGTGCTCGCTCTACTTGGCTTGCGTTGCTGGCAGCCGCTGACCGACCGACTCAGCTCCACGACAGACCGCGATCCCGGCTTCTTTCTCACCGACATCCCCCCTCAATCGCCCATGATTGCCTGGTGATCATTTCGCACATTCGCCATGGCTTCCTCATCCTCCAACGTCGTCGGCGTCCACTACCGAGTCGGCAAGAAGATTGGAGAGGGTTCATTTGGTGTCATTTTCGAAGGAACCAACCTCTTGAATAACCAGCAGGTGGCCATCAAATTCGTGAGTTTTCCCGGCCTGCTTTCCGTTGATCGAGCCGTCGCTAACAAATAACGCACCAGGAACCTCGTAAGAGCGACGCACCCCAATTGCGAGATGAATATCGAACGTACAAGATTCTCGTCGGCTGCCGTACGTTGCGATACCTCTTTGGCTGAATATTACTCCTGGTTCGTTTGCTGACGTCGATACTAGCGGGCATACCCAATGTCTATTATTTCGGCCAAGAGGGTCTGCACAACATCCTCGTGATTGACCTGCTTGGCCCTTCACTCGAGGACCTGTTCGACCACTGTGGCAGAAGATTTACCATCAAGACCGTGGTCATGGTTGCTAAGCAGATGCTGTCAAGGGTTCAGACGATCCACGACAAGAACCTCATCTACCGTGACATCAAACCCGACAATTTCTTAATCGGCCGACCCGGCACCAAGGCCGCCAACGTCATTCACGTGGTCGATTTCGGTATGGCCAAGCAATACCGCGATCCTAGGACAAAACAACACATTCCCTACCGCGAAAGGAAGTCCTTGTCTGGCACTGCTCGTTACATGAGTATCAATACTCATCTGGGTCGCGAGCAGTCTCGTCGCGATGATCTCGAGGCTCTCGGCCATGTCTTTCTTTACTTCCTGCGTGGAGGCCTACCATGGCAAGGGCTCAAAGCAGCTACCAACAAGCAGAAGTACGAGAAGATTGGCGAGAAGAAGCAGACGACCGTCATCAAGGACCTCTGCGAAGGTTTCCCTGAAGAATTCAGCAAGTACTTGACCTACGTCCGCAACCTTGGTTTTGAGGATACCCCCGATTACGACTACCTGCGTGACTTGTTCACGCAAGCTCTCAAGAACACCGGTGAGGTGGAAGACGGTGAGTACGACTGGATGAAGATTAGCAAGGACTCGGGAAAGGGGTGGGATTCCAAGAATCACAGCGCGCCGTACCTGCACAACCCGAATTCTCGGCCCGGTCCATCGCAGATGGAGTTGCACAGTGCTCATCGCCCTGGGAATATCACGTCACAGCAACAAGCTCAGAACCTAACAGTCGGCCGTTTAAACGCCGCACAACCCCCCCCTCCATCGCCGACGAAGCAGCTGGGCAAGCAGAGAGATCGGCAAAACGCCCCCGGCGCCTTGCAGGCGCAGAGGAGCAGCGGGGTGGGGGGTCTTCGCGAAATGGCGACACCAACGGGTTCAACCCAGGCTCAATTTCAAAACAGCGCCCAGAACCTGTCTACACAGAGGGGTCCCCAACCGCAGGCGCAGATGAGCCAACAGGCGCAAGCTAGCGGCCGTCCTACGGAGCAGCAGCCCAGCGGTTTCCAGAAGCTTATGAAGACTCTTTGCTGTGGTTAGGTGCCGTCCGCGAATCTGGGTTAGGGACTGCCAGTGCATGTGCTACGTGCGTCACGAACACAGCGGTCCTATTATTGATGGCCAAGCTGCCTGAAAGACTAGACCATGTTTACGCCGGCAAATTAGGATTGGACACGAGAATCCGCTCCTGGAAGGATTGGAGGCACATTTATCTGAATGGCTGTCCCGAGGAGGCCAACTAGAGGACAACGCCTCGTCTTCTTTGTGTCAAACAGTGTCTCAAGCCAGTGCCCGTTGGAGATTCCAACATGCTTCGACGATCAGTCCCTCGCCATCGACAAAACTTAACCCATCTTTATCTATTTCCATACCGAGACTATCGTCGAGGTATTATAAAAAGAGCGACTGAACAATGCCAGGTCGGGTTTTCTTTTGGGCTGGGCCAGGACCAGACTTTCTCTAGCTATCATGTCTGGCTTTCCATCACGAAACTACATTGAAAAACTCTTTCTTTCACTCTCTGAAGTGCAGCGCAGCACGGCGCACGGCGGTTAAGAAGGGTAGCATCGGAAATGGTCCAGGTTTTATTTCTCTCCTTCACTCTTCCCTCCTTTTCTCCCTTTATACACATCGACCTGTTCATAATATTCTTTGTCACTCCTGGAAGTTTCCCTGAAGCCCACTGGGCGTGAGGTGTTGGTACGAAGTTGGGTGGCGGCAGTTGTAGAGGCATGGTCTGTTTGAGATAGTGGCGAAAGCTGAAGTCGGCGGGTGATGGACCTGCTATTACATTGTAATCGATTCCAACATGATTTTCGCGTTAAAGCACCCGCATCTGCCCTTCATCTTTCACGTCAAAGTCATTGCATTTTAATAGCATGTATGCAGCATAGCAATAGAAGGGGTACAATCAATGGTTATTGATCTTGGAAACAACATCATTTCATGTTCCTTCATTCCCAACAAGGAGTACTGTTTACTACATGGAAACAACCATAACCAATCCTTCAACTCCGGTGCGCAAGGCTTTTCCTTTAAGTGAGTTTCTGCTTGATGAAGAAATTGCGGAGGTGAGAAAGCTGCCAAACGCAGGTGACTGCCAGGACACCCATCTGGACCAGAATCCACATAATGACACGACCGTTGGTTGCCTCAGACTGATCTCTAAACTGGGCCTCGCGCTCCTATCATTTCACGTCAGCCACACCGTGTTCCTGGGAAAGCACCTGTCAAGGTGAATTGCCGAGGAAAACATACCCGCTGGAACACCTGCTCTCTTCGGACGTCGCCTAAACGAGCATTCAGGTCCTTGACGCGCGTAGCAAGATCGTTGAGCCTATCCTTGTCGGTACTCTCAAGTCGGCTCGTCTCGCCGATGACCATGTCTAGGGAGATCTTGACGCCCTGATGGTGGCTGTTGAGCCACCTCTCGTGACCCGTGTTGGAGATGGGCATGAAGCAGATCTTGTGGTCGCCAGCCTCGTGGGCCGTGAATGTGAATCGGCCCTCGGTGGAGCCGCGCTGAGAGAGGACTCGGTGGTTCTGGTTGAAGACTTCCTGCGAAGGTATTAGCTTCTCGGTCTGCTGCAGGGACACGTGCGTAGGGGAGGGACACTTGCATCGACGGAGATGTAGATGTTGATGCCGGGGTGTGCGGCCCAGGTGTTGGTTTGATCGTCCCATTCCTCCGACACGTAGTGTCCGACCACGAGCGTGTCTTTGGGGAGCTCTTCGAAGAAGCATCGTGGTGTTTCGCCGGGAATGTAGAAGTACAGCGCATGCGCAACCGAGAGCAGCGACAGGAGGGGTAGGAAGGCCTTCATTGCTGCCGGAGTTGGGACCAGGACCCAGCTACTTCAGCTATACAGTACAGAGGCAGCTCGCTGAGCTCAATTGGGCGATGAGAGGACTGAGCAACGGCGACGGTCACAGCTTGGGTTGCCGGCTGCCGGGCGAGGATAGGTGGTCTTGATGGTGGTTTCGAGCCTAGCGTCCGAGAAGCTGCCACGTTCAGAAAAGCCGTCCCTGTCAAAAGGAGATAGGTGGAGTCACGTGGTGATTACAGCCCGTCGCGTCCTTTGGGGTAACAATCAGATGCGTCAACCCAAAATTTCCACCCCAATATCCATCCCCCAACACATCGAGTCCATCGCCGTTGCAATGCCTTGTTGATCGTGGTGCACTCCCTGCAAACCTACCATGACACAAACACGCTACTAAAGCTAACTCGACGCATCCTCCCCCGCCGTCATGGCATCATCCGACATTCGCGACGTGCTCAACCTACCCGATGGCCTTGGTGGTCCACGGCCGGCCAAGAAACAGAAGCTCTCTGCTCCACGCCCGAACCTGAAAGGTCTTGCGCGTGAAGTCCAGAACCTCGGCGGCGACAACCCGATCGCCATCGTCCCGGAGGCCACGCAATTCAAGAAGCGACGCCTGGCCGGCCGGAAGCCCGCGGCGCAGTGGGAGCTACGGGCGTTTCGCAACTCCGGGCGCGACGACCAGAGCCTGATCCTCCGACACTGGAGGCGCAAAGACGAGAAGCCGGAGAAGCAGACGGATGGTGCTGCGGCGGACGCGGATGGCGGCAAAGAGGCGAAGTCGCACGATGAGGTTGAGGACTCGGCTTTCGCAAAGTTCAACGTGCAGGTGTCGATACCGCAGTACAACGACGACCAGTATCAGAGGTCGCTGCAGAACCCCGACTGGACGAAGTCGGAGACGGACTACTTGATGGAACTGGTGCGCGACTTTCATCTTCGATGGCCGCTGATCTGGGATCGCTACGAATGGAACCCTCCGGCTACCAACGGCGAGGCGGACGATAACGGCGACGAAAGTAAGGCGATTGTCCCCATCTTGCGCTCGCGCACCATGGAGGATCTCAAGGCAAGGTACTATGAAATCGCCGCCAAGATGATGGCCGCGCAGAAGCCGGTGCAGTACATGACGCAGCCCGAGTTCTCGCTGCACGAGATGATGGCGAATTTCAACCCGCAGCATGAGCAGAAACGCAAGGCCTTTGCGCACCAGTCTCTGCTGCGGTCGCCGGACGAGGCCCGCGAGGAAGAAGCACTCCTACTTGAGGTCAAGAGGATGGTGTCACGCACGGAACGCTACAACGAGGAGCGGAAAGAACTCTACAGTCGACTCGAGTACCCTCACGGAGACACGGACATTAGCAATTTCAAATCATCGCAGGGCCTCCAAACACTGCTCCAGAACTTGATGAACGCCGACAAGAGTAAGAAGCGGAAGTCGTTGATGGGAACAGATGGTGTCAGTCCCTCAGGCCCTCCTCCTCCACAGAGCGCAGTCCAGGAAGCTGCCAGAAGAGAGAGCAATGCCACGCCGGCCACCCAACGAGACTCCGCAGCCGCGACTGCAACCGGAACACCAACGGCGGCTGGGGGCAAGAAGGGACAGCAGCAGCCGATTGAACGACGAAAGCTCACGGAACAAGAGGAACGCATCTATGGCGTCACCCACCACGACCGTCTCAGTTCCGGACCGACATTCAGAACCGAAAAGGTAAACAAGCTTTTCACGCACAAGTCTGGCCAGCAGCAGCTACGCATCACCAATACCCTCAACGAGCTAGACATAGCCAGCCGGCTAGTGATGCCTACGGCGGCCACGACACAGCAGTTTGAGCTTTTGCTTGGTGCTATCAATGGCTTGCTCGATGCGCGAAAGATCACCGATAAGATTGACGTGGAAATCAAGCTCGAGCAAGCCAAGAAAGCAGAGCGCGAGAAGACCGCCGCGCCCTCTTCCGAAGCAACGGCTGAGAAGGTCGACGGTGCGACGCAAGGGGACAGCAACGGTGGTGCTGTTGCAGCCAACACTACGACATCCGATGTTCCCGGGGAGAAAGGTGAGCAGGACAAAGCTGCCCATACGGTGAAGCCGGATGTAGGCGATGACGACGACGCAGAAACACCTGTGGCAGAGTCAGCGGAAGCGTCGGCACAACCAACAGAAAACGGTGCAGAACATGCCGGCGACGAGAAGACGGACCGTCCTGGAAGTAGCGGTGCTTCGCACAAACGAAGCGCCAGCGTGCTGAGTGCAGTGAGCGACAAGAGCGCTAAGCGACAGAAGAAGTAGCATATCTCTTGAAACGCAACATATGTACATATCTCTATGCGCCTGGCAAGGCACGCCTCATCACAGGAGATGCATTGGGGATCCGGGAAATGAAACAAGTCAACCGCTGGGGTCAGAGGACGTTATCTCGAAGCAAGAAATTATCTCAAAGCAATAAGTCATACGAGCGCACCGTGTCTACTTAGATAGGGCTGCTCGCAAGTTTCCAGCAGGGGAGATTTGGACCAGGGCCAAACCCAATTTTAGAACATGAAACTAATTTGTCGGGCCATTGAAACAAATCAAGAGGTGCATGTAAACGCCGTTGCTGCAATGCGAGGTGACGACTGCTTTAGACTGCGTCGAGCTGCTACGGGTAGTTGGGTACGATATCAGGGATCGTGCATGCCTGAAACAGACCTCGGCGCTTCAACGCTTTGTTGGGCGGCAACGGAAAGTGGACTCGAGCATTTGCCGGAAGCACTATACAATATCAATCGATCTGCCAGGGATGAACACGAGGCAAACGGCGGGGACTGGGGACTGGGGACTGGGGACAACGGTGCGTTGACGCCGGGCCTGCAGATGACGTCTCATTAGAGGCCGAATCACCTGCATATCCCCGGGCGGCTGCCGTTGAGGCTCTTTCGCCCAGAATAGCAACGACGTCACTTGGATAAGATGTAAAGCATGGCAGATCAACGTGGGAAGGGTTGCGTCCCTTGTCCGAGGGCTTGGAGTCGGGCGGCAAGAGGCGCCGCCAGACTGGTTGTGGTGTTGATGTGAGGTGGAGGGGCGTGGCTTCAATAAGCGCCAGGCGACGGTTCCGAGGGACTGGATGGGCTGGTTAACCGCCACGCCGGGAGAGGGGCCTCAGAAACACCAATCAGACGTCGGATTCTCAACGCATCTGCCGCCTTGTCCTTCCAAAGCTTCGATCAAACTCCTCGATTTGACCTTGTTTGGTTCCCTGCAGGCTTCCCTGAGGCCCGATCAAGAGGCCGACCCCTAGGATTGCCGCATCTCAAGATGCTAGCCACCACAAATCCATCCCCTGATTCCACGTGCTGTATGCAACTCGTAGCTTGATACGCACACGCCGCGGAAACATCTGCAAGGCTTGCCGCGGGATGTTGGGCGCTTCAGGGGATGACACCAAGATCCTCAACCGCATGTATTCCTGAGGTTACAAGCCCCGGGCGTTTCGTGGCGAGAATGACGCAGTCTGCCCGGCTTTGGTGACTTGACGTCGACAAGCTCTCCCGCCTTGAGGACGCTGGGTAAATGAGTGCTTTGTTTAGACCTTCCAAGTTGTTTGTAACTCTCCATGGAGAGGCGTTGAAATAACGAGCAGTCTCGAAAACTGATATGCACAATGATTGGACTCTTTGCAGATGCTGTCCAAGTTCCACATACTGCAAAGTGTATGATACGCCAATGCTTTTCTTGAATGGTAGCAAGAATCGCCCATACCTCACCTGCGAGCATCGTGCTGATTGTCATAATGCAAGTGAAGCATCGCCATCATCGAGAAGCTGGTACATCGCATGGGGTAAGCGGTTGTCGGTGAGATATTCCACCCCAGAGGATGGTCACCGCCGCAAGCTCCACTGTAAGAAGCATGCCATCATAGCAGTCTCTTTTCTCCTCTCTCCATTTCGTTTCGATGGCTTCAAGCTCGGGCTGCAATATTAGCGCCGGTTGTTTGTGCTGAAGTTTCGAAGGGTCCCGACTGCGGGACAAGGGTCTGCTCAAAGTCGTAGCGCCGGGGCATCAGATAGAGCTGCGGCCTATATTCCAGGCCTGCATACCACAACCTCGATGAGCTCGGAGCTCGATAAGCGAGAAGGGCTGCTGGCTACCGCTCAGGCGGCAGGCTCATAGAGTGGAGAGTTGGTCTGGACGGGGCTGGTCATCTAACCCAGGGTGACGCCGCCGGAAGCCAGGAACTCTATCAACCCTAACTTGCCAAACGGCCTGGTGGTGTCGTGCAGGAAGACCCTGAAATGTCAGAAATAGCAACGTGCTGCAAGGTCAAACAGGCCTATCGTAGGCCACTGGGGAGTGCGCATAGGAAGCGCAAGGGAGGCGGCGGGTAATTGTTTCTCTGGCCTGCATTCTTGCACCACTCTTGGATCGAGGATTGATGTTTCCAGAATCCGGGGTAGACTGATGGCGAAGCATGTGGCGGTGGTGGTGATGGTGGGCAGAGGGCGCTTAATGGGCGGTTAGGGAGCAGCATGGCTCGAGGATTGGTTTGGGGTTTGCGGCCACCGGGGGTGTCAGGAAGCCACGACACGCGCAGGTCAACGAGCGCGTAATGAAACCAGGGCCGTTGTCCTTGCACTGAACATCCTTCCAGTGGTTCTGAAGGGTTCGGGGGCCAAAGAGCTTGAGGTCCGTCGTAGGCCAGTAGACCACAGAATGGGTAGAAGTAAATGTGGGAGGCTCTTGCCGTAACCGACTTGAATGACGTACTGCCGTTTCGTTGACGGAAGGAAGCGCTGGGCATTGTTCAGTAACAATTGCAGGAACCACAGACCACAAAACGGGAAACTGGCAGGAACCTTGATAGCTGCGGCCTGATATACCTTACACAAACTGCCAAAGGCAAATCGTGCATCCTGGCATGTCTGGATCAGTTGTGAGCCGAGGCCGTCCAGAATCACGCGGAACTTTCAGTCTCGGTCCATGGTTTGAATGGCCAAGACCCGCCTCCTCGTTGCAACAGCACCCTTCAACAGCTTTGCCGATATTGGACCAACAGCATCTGGTGTGTCCGCCTTCATCTCCACCTCCACCTCCCATATGCAAGTGCATGGGGGAGCAGCAAACAATTGTTAGTTGAGACCCCTGCGTTCATTTATTAATAGAATCCCGCATACTTTCGCATGCTTATGAGGTTGGCAAACGACCTGCCACCGTCCCAATATGGGACATCAGTGCGACCTTGTTTTCCTCGTCTCACTGTTTAACTTCCGCCAGTCTCGCACCGATGCCAGTTTGAACTTACCGCCGGCCGCATCGGTTGGATTGCGAACCCTTTGCCGCGTTAGTTGTCTGTTTCGGCAAGCGATCAGCCCGTCGCCGTGTCGAGTCAACGGATGATTGGAAGAATCCGGACGACCCCACGACTTCGTCCATACCCGCCCTGGCTGACTCCCTTGGCAGCAAAGGCACCATCGACACTGCAACCCCAGTCTTCTTCGCAAGACTGGCCGCTACAAATCGGTTGTACACCAGTCGCCAGTCCACGGGTCCCATATTTTCATGCGTTTCGTTGGCTGTTTATTGAACCCAAGATGCACCAACCCTGTACCTGGCTGTCCCAATACATGATTGGCCGAGCACAAACAAGACTGGCAGCGCAGGAGAGCACGAGACGCCTTGTGCTGGTACCGAGCGAACTTGATTAGGCTCTAGCTGGCCATGAATGCAAGGGAAGATGCATGGCCTAGAGTCTCTTCTGTTGCAGTGGATTACCCTGTGCGACAAAAATACCCGACCTTACCGCGAGCGCCATTACTTACGACGTCCGCCAACGGACGTGTTTGACATTCTCAGGAAAGAGAGCCTAACAAGCAAGGGTGGCGGTCACCAAATTGACGTTTGCCACCTATGGAATTGGGTCGGCGTTAAGCATTCCCAACCGTGGCACCTACAAATACTTTCAAAGTCAATTCCTACACAGTGGAGCATGTGACGGAGCTGCCGGACAAGGCTTCTTGATTCGCCGAGATCACTGGAACCCCTGGCCCATCATGATGGCGGATGATTTAGATATTGCTTAGGTAGGAAATATGTCCTCCAAGGTAAGCTTCACAGGTCAGTGATCTTCCGGAAGCAGGTACTAGGATCCTTTGGAGTTGCGAACGTCTTGGGAAGATTCGACGACAGCGTCATCACCCGTTGCGGCTCTCGATTTCACTTGGCTTGAGATGAAATTGTGCGCATTTTTTGTTTCGCTGAATTGTGAGTCAATCACTAATACCGAAGCAAAGGTGTAATTAGAGTCAAGCACCACCCACTAACAGCGTGTAGCAATGTGGATATCGGAGATCCCTAATTTCTGATCATCACACCTCGTCCTGCAGCAGGCGGTGTGCTTTCTCAAAACTCTGGATGGTTGGACGTGGGTGTGGGATAGCCTTTCCCCTCCACCAGGCCCTGGCAAGCTGTACGATAGTGGCATTGCGCAGCGAGCCGTGTCTTCGATGTGATCTTTCCCCCTTATTGGTAAGTGACACCGCCCTCCGGGGCCAATCACGTTTGAAACCCGGCACGGAATTCATCACCAGTTTGCGACTATCGAAACAGTGTCTCTTTCCAAGCGCTAGGGCGGTGTTTATTTATAGACATGATTTCTGGGTCATGTTACCGCCGGATGCAGATATCATGAATGAGCCACAGGTGACTACCACTCAGGTGCCCAGACATCTCAAGAGCTTATTATGCAATGCCGGCGGGCCGATACGCGTCACCTACCATGACGCACTGCTGTATAGCCGCAGATTGGAGAGCATGGAGACGGCAAACAGGGATAGCAAGGACCCAGGCTGCATATTGACAACGGGTATGGGAGAACTTCAGATTCTAAATTTAACCCAAAATAACGCCTTCTCTCATCCAGACTTCCAGTCGCGGAACCCCTGGGCCGCCCCTCCTTTCGCTTGACTGACCTGAATAGGCTTGATCCGAGGTCTGGGTTCGCAGTGGGAACCGAAAACCTCACATCTTCGACGATTCGAGTCCATGGCGACCAACTGAGCCGACCGGATTTAACGAGGACTGCCCCGTTCAAATGCTGTTGCAACTAGCCAAGAATTTTCTGTCGACAAGCTTGACAGGACTTCCAAACTTGCCGTGGCAAGCGCCGGCAGGGGAACCGGCCTGGGACAAGATTTTCTGGCCTGCTGGTGCGTAAACTGCGTTGCTTGACGCAGTGACTGACCTCGCGAGTGGTACGGCGCTGGCCATTCCGCTAGATGCAGTGTTTATGAAGGCTTTTGATGCTATAGTAACGACCTCCCGTCTTTTGCATTCCTATTGGCTAGGCTATAGATGACTACAGGAGCTAGGAACAGGCCCTGCCTGGGGCTTTGAGCTAGGTCATATGTTGGTGTCTATCAAGTTCTAAAGGAGACGGTGCCATGTTACGAATAGGAAGCATGTCTCGGCATCTCCATTTCCAGTCAAGCGAGATTCAATCTGGCCAACAACAGACACCTAGACAAGACATGCGGGCTTGGCGCCGTCGGCTAATGAAGCTTGGCCCAGCTCTGTAGAACAGCAATCCAAGCGGCACTGACCAAGCCTAGGAGGAGAACGACACAACATGGCTTATTCAAGTGACCCTTGGACCGATCCTTGTCCGCGGCGTCGAGAGAATGACAGAAGACGTCATGCAAGGATAATAGCTTCGACGAAAAGCCGGTGTGACGGGGCAGGCCTTTGGCTGGACCGGTCCCCTTCAGTTAATACTTCATGAAGGCGTCCATTTCTACTCGGGTCGTTCTAGATCGGAAGAGGACTTACATGCGGACTCTCACAGGCATGTCCAATGACGGAGGCGTGAAGCATGCTAGGTGCCCGCAATGCAGCGGACCGTGGGCAAGCGACAACAGTACGCTGGCTGTATCGAATATGAGATGTAGGTCCAACCATTGTTGAAGCTCAAGGGATCATGGGTAGATAGCCGGCGGACAGGAGCCAGGGTGTCGTTCGTTTGTCGTGCTGCCCCCAACGGCTTCCCAATATACTACTTTGTACGGCCAACCGCATCACCTACAGTAGATCGACCCAAGCATGTAGCCGTTGTCGCAGGGGACCGATCACTCAAGGAGGGGGCGTGTCTCGAGAGGATGTTGACTCAACCATCCTGGGGGAGGGAGTGGAGACGATAGGAAGGAAGAGGCGGGGCCAGGGTGCGGCGACTTTGCAACATGCGATGGGCGACGGGGGACGGGGGACGGGGGACGGAGAGACACCAGAAGCCGTTGTCTGCAGTTTTGGAAACTGGCGATGCATGCAGTGATGGATTTATCGTCAGGCGAAGACGGGCGACTGACTGTCCTTGGTGTGCACGTGGACGTATCGTCCGGCTGAGCTGGGGCTATGCAAACGTCAAGACCATTGGAGTAGTAGATACGCACGGACAACGCTCGCGAGAGTGTCTGGAAAGCTGTGTTGAAGAGAGTGGGGTGACGAAGGTCGGTGCCATCACTCAACTATCGAGCCAGCGAGGCACGGACGCCTTCCCGGATTCCCCCTTCCCCAAAAGCCGCGCGGGCACACCTTTAGGCGCAGACGAGAACGCGCGGGCCCGAAGGATGCGAAGGATATCAGGATGACGTGAAAGAGATGGTCCGAGTGAACATCGTCCTGATAAACGCGGGGTTGGCAGGGAGCTTTCGACAACACCCACTGTGCGGATGGTTGTAGCCTCACAAGGTCCCCGAGTCCTTGGACAGTTCGCGCTACGCATACTGCGAATAGTTGTACGTGCTGTGACGAGCGTCTAGCCTCTCGTAATGGCTCTGATGGCACCGGCTTGTGGATGATGAAAGCCGTCGAGCAGTGGGAACAGACCTCACCCCACCGATGGTCCAGACTCAAGATGATGGGCTCGGCGGCAACACAACGTCAATCAACCGAGGGATGATCTGCGCTTGGCGAGCAGGGACGGCCAAACGGAGCTTTGGGAAAGGCGCCAGTTTTTGGCGCTCGCTTGCGCTGGCGAGTGCAAGTGCAAGGGCGGCGGCTGAATGAGCCTTGCTCAGAAACCGTCATCCGGCCGTGTACTCATAATTGCGCCTTGAAGCGCCTGGCACCTTTGGTTCGCCTTGGGGACACGGCCTTGCACCCGTTCACAGCCATAGGTTCCCCGCGTCTCAAGCAACCACATGACCAGCCTAGCAGCGGTGTGACAGGCATCTATCTATCGTACCAAGTGGTGTTGTCGACGAAGGGCGGCCTAGCGCCATGTACTACGAAGGCCTCGCACGAGGAGTTCCACGGCAATGATGCGGAAGAGAGAGGCTGCTTCTGGATCTGATACCCTGAAATGCTCTGGGTTGGGCAGGAGGGGCCCTTGCCGGCTGTCCGTTTGACCAGCCATGTTTCCGCTGAGATTGTTCAAGAAGAAGACCCTTGTTCTGCCACGCCACGCCCACGCCGCCCGCGCCGCCCATGCCACGACACGCCATCACCTGGAACAAGCGAGGGCTATGCGCACGCCCCAAGCCAAGGCAGAACCAACAGAATGATTGAACCGGCATCAAGCCGGCCGGGAGTTGGAATTTGAACTGGAACTGGAACTGGCATGGCGAGCGCCGAGGTGTCTAGAGGGGCCGACGGTTAGGGGGGACAAGGGCGGGCGGTAGCGGCAGCAGTATGCGCAATATGAATGGGCAGCATTGGAATGCTGCCGCTGCTGCTGCCGCTGCTGCTGCCGCTGCATCATGCTGGATGCTTGTGCGGACTGCAGGAAGACTATAGCTGAGCTCTGGTATTCCCAAGGCATGGAAACATTGCTACCCGCAGAGGCACGGAACGCGGAGGCAGCAGGGAGAAGGGTACGGATAGGCGAGAGCCAAACGAGAACAAGGTATATGGATGCGCTCACGCCACCCTCCTCACTCCTCCTCCAGAAGCGCGATGGCGCCCCCCTGCCCTGCCTCCCAGCGATGCATTTCCCACACAGGACAGGCAACCTCATCCATCCATCCAACATCCATCATGCACCAGGACCAGCCACCAACTGAAACCGACCAACCAATCACCCAATCGAGCGAGCCCGCCAACCAACCAACCAACCGATGAGCCAACCCACCAACACCCCCATCTGCACTGCACCGCTGGGACCGGGGTCGGCTCTGTCGCGCGGGCTGATTTAGCGATCGACTCGAACTCGGCTCGGCACTCGAAGAGACAAAGCGCCGCTAGGAACCCCAGTGCCCCATTCGGCAAACCCAAGAATCTCAATCAAGAACACGTTGAAACGGCCGTGAGGGTTGACCTACACGGCCCTTACTTTGCACTCTATCCCCGCTCTGGGAACACCTACCGCCCATTGTTCTCAGGGAACGGTGGTGCCTACCACCAGTGTCCCTTCACAACTGGGCCCGTTGCAGAGGTAGCGAGCGCCTTTGTCGCCAGGCTGTTTCCACCTACATTGAAGGGTCGCTTTTGATTCAATGGATGCCACCTTTTGTTGTGCCCCAATGCTGCAGAGCTTTGTAAAGAAAGAAAGCTGGGCGGATGAAGCGCGCCTTCCTGCCCTTGCAGCTTGTAGGTATCGGCAGGTAATCCAAGGGAAGGTAGCAGCAGCTGGGTCTGTGTATTCGTATCCATCGTAGCTTCCATGTGCGTGGACCGTGGACTCACTTGTCCACCGTCCCTGCCCTGCGCTGCCCTGTCCCCATCTTCGTCCCTTGCCTTGCCTTCCCTGGCTTGTCTTTCCGTGTTCCCACTTCCCATGTGCACTCGATCCCTCCTTTGCCATTGCCTCCTTTGACTTGTGCGCTCCTCTGGTACATTCACTGGTATCGCTTTCTGTTCGCTCCGTCAACCATCAGGTCAATCTTAGCTCGAGCCGGCTTCTTCTTGCTGGCTCTGCCCTGTCTCGTTGGCACCATCTACACTTGGTGCCCCAGCGTCGTATTGGCGGCGGCGGCTGCTGCTGCTCTCACCATCGTCGTCATCCTCATGGCCGTCATTAATCATCTCGTTTTCGTTTCGCATCAGCCATGATCCCTGCTCGCCGCGCTTGAAACTGCCCTCCCCGTTCGTTCGGTCCTCGCTAATAAATTACCTAGCCTCTTTTTGGGGCCCTGATCTCACCATCCACACAGTCCCAGACGGTCCATACAGTTCCATACCATCCATACCTTCCCGTGCCTAACCTCACCTTGCCGGACCTTGCCTTACCCTACCCGCCCTCAGGTTTCAAGGCTCCCCCCCCCCCCTTCTCCTCCCACCCCCCGGGGGGCCACAACAGTGCGCAGAACGTAATCGCGCGTTAAAGGGGTGCCAGAGGGCCAAGCTCTCAAGCGCGACTCAGCAGCCACCACCTCCTCTGCCATCCTCTCACTTCTTGTCATTTTCCACAAAGACGGCCCTGCGCGCTTCCGGTTGCGAGGCAGCGTCCCAACGACTCAATTGATACAGCAAGTTCCGCCCGAGGTCTGCAAGGGAGAGGCACCCTTTTTTCCCTCCTTTCGAGTTGGCTAAACACTATTCACCTGTGCCGCTGCCTGCATCTTGCGAATCCCGTCATTTAGCTGGTCTGGGGGATTTTCATCTCACGCCGCGCCGCAACTCACTTCCTCTCTCAAGTCTGAACGCACCTTTACTGCGCGCACTATATTCATCCACCCTCTTTGCTCATTCTTGCACCTCCTCGTGCTTTTCACGAAGAAAGAAAAATAACAGCAAAACTCATCGCCCAATACTTCGGCTAATTCGCTCGCGCTCGCACCGCGCTTACTCTGTTCAGCCGTTCAGCTCGTCAAGGGACAGCTGGCTGTCTGCTCACACAGCACGAGGCGCATTGCACCTCACCCCGTCTAATGCTGTTATCTCGGTCTTCCAATAATCTAGGACCTCAGCACCTCTTCGCGCCACTTTGAGCTTGTCTTTTTCAGCAAACAACCACTTGTCCAAACTCACGCAGTCGTCCGGGAGAGCCGAAAAGCATTCATTTAGGGCACTCCCAAGAGCAAGTGCTCACCTTGGTTTAGGCATTTGGCGGAAGCCCCGGATCTCAATCAACTACCATAGCTTTGGTGGGACGACCCGTCAGCCTCTCTTCCGCCGTTTTCTGCGCCAGTGTGCTTTGGTGCGATACGACGGCCACTGTCATACCAAGCTCAAAGAGCGGGTATATCTAGCTCAAGCTGTCATGTCAGCATTCACTGCCCTGAACGGAGGCTCACCCAAGACGAGTGAGCCTTCAAGTATGACTGCCGAAAAGGGCGCCACCACCGAGGAGCGACCGTCGAGCTCATCAGCCGCTCCGACTCAGCCAGCACCGGAGACAGCGCCGGCCCAGAGGGACAATTGGTCGGTGCAAGGAGCTGAGCGGACAACCTTCCATTCTACAGCCTATCCAGACGTGGATGGTTCTGGCAAGCGCAAGCGCTCCGAGTCTCTTGAGACTCGACGAGATCAAGCCGCCAGGGATCGATCTCCGGACAATGCAACCGCTCCATCACGGGCAGAATCTCGTGATCCATATGGCACGCCTCAACGCGAGTATCGCCAGTACACCGACGACCACAGGGATAAAGATTCCTGGTATGGTGGACGAGGACGCGACGAGCGTAGTCCCTATGACACTCAGCAGAACTCGGCTACCTCTACGCACGGCCATACAGAAGAGCAAATAGGCGACGCCCTTCGCAGGGCAGCCATGGATCATAGTGACTACACCAATACTAGTCCCGACGGGGATGATAGATCCATTGCCCTCTACGGCGGCTCATATACCTCAGAGGGTAGGCAGGACTCCATCCTGCAGCACGACCCTAAGAAGCGGAAGCGCAATTTCAGCAACCGCACAAAAACAGGCTGCCTGACATGTAGGAAGCGCAAGAAGAAGTGCGACGAGCAAAAACCCGAATGTAAGCCGCGTATTTTTTCTCTCTCAACCCCCGGTCGCCCAATGTCATCTGAGTAAGCGCTGATGTTTGCTCCCTTTTTTTTTTTTTGTTTACAGGCAGCAATTGTATCCGTGGGGGTTTTCTATGCGCGGGTTACCCACCACAAAGGGGACCGGGCTGGCAGAAGCCAGATAATAAGGCCGCTGCTGTGCCTCTAGAATCGAAAGACCCCAGCTACGTCCCACCTGGGGCTTATGGTATGCCACAGCAGCCCCCATACGGAACCGTCAAGCGCGAATCGGTGCCGCACTACCGCGGCCAGGCCCTTCGGATAGACCCTCCCCAAGGCCGGCCGTTGGTCACTGACGACGACCGCCCGACTGCGTCAACAATACCAAGCGCGTCAGTCGCCAGTCCTGATCATAAATTGTCGGCCATGTCTTCTTATACCTCGGGCAACGTCTTCCCTACACCCGTCAGCGCAAACACACAACCACCGCCCTTTGGAGAAAGAATGGCCAAGGACTTCCAGCGCATGCCTCCGCTGCATGATCTGGGCAGGAATGAGCCCGAGACACCTCATCCAGGCAACCACCTGCCTCAAATCAACATTCTTCACCCCACGAGAACGAGCAGTCCTGCTCCACCGCTCCCACACCAGCCTCCCGCATCCAACGCCCAGGTTGCTGCCCAGCTCGCTTTGTCCCACTCCCAGTTCCCTCCCAGGCAGCGGACTCAGAAGGAGGAGATGCTGTCGGGACGAAACTACTACCCCTTTGACAAGGAGCTGTGCCTTGAACGCGAAAGATGCGCTGCCGCCTGCTGGAGGTTCAACAACCTCACTAGCCCTCCGACGAACGGCGTCTCCCCAGAGGAGCGGGCGCGGCTGTTCTTGGAAATCCTGCAGCCGCGTGACCCGATTCGTGTCTCCCCCACAGAGGTCTCGCCCATCACCACGGGCGGCCGAGTTGGCCGACAGGTTGCCGTCGAGACTCCCTTCACCTGCGACTACGGCTACAACATCAAGATTGGAAATCATGTCGTTGTCGGACGAAACTGCACCATCAATGATGTCTGCGAGGTGAAGATTGGAGATAACTGTGTTATTGGACCCAATGTCAGCATCTTCACCGCCTCACTCCCCATTGACCCAAAGAAGCGACAAGGCGGTCAGGGCCCTCAGATTGGGAGCCGCATTGTCATTGAGGCTGACTGCTGGATTGGTGGAGGTGCTATCATCCTGCCGGGACGAACCATTGGCAAAGGGAGCACCGTTGGCGCGGGATCGATCGTGACTAAAGTAAGAATTCCTCTCCCCCCCCCCCCCCAATACGTTCCACCTGTCCATGGGAAACTAACGTGAGACTGTAGGACGTTCCTCCCTTTACGATTGTCGCTGGAAATCCAGCACGAGTCCTCCGCGGCATTGCATCTTGAACGAGCCCCTTCCCTACAGTGTTGTAGCTGTCATGTCTTACATCATTTCATGTCATGATACCCAGAGCGTATGTCATCCGGCCTTTTCGACGTGTACGATCATGGCTGCTTTTCGTTTTCCCGGTTATGCTGGCTATGCCAGGCGACGCCATGATTTCTTTTGATTTTCTTCTCATTGTTGACCGGGCCATTCATGGTTTGAATTATTACATTATTTGTTTATGTCACAAAGCTGGAGGATAATATGGACGGCTCGATTTGTTGCATCATGTCGAGTCCGACTTTACAAGGGTATATTTGGACTGTAGGAAAATGTATGGGAGCATCATGAATGCCAGGGATATATAGGTCTTGTGAACGATGCTGGTAGCATCCTTGGGTAGTTAAAAAATGGAGGGGGAAAAGATGAATGAGCCATGCCGCCCTTGCCAGTCCGCTCTGCTGTAGGATTCGCCTCCCTGCTCTTGGATTGCGATCCTGTTTCCGCTTTCGTGACCAACGTCCGCAATAAGTCTGCATGCTTTCATGCGACCTATGGGTATTTGAGCCTCGACAGACTCGGAGGCCTCAGCATATTCACAGCAATCGCGCGCGCTCTGTATGGTCCTCATGATAAGTTCACGAATAACCACGTCGCACTGCAGACTAAGTGTTTGTTTTGACGGGCCAAGGCTAGGTCATGTCCCGGTTGTTGTTTTGTAAACATTCCACGTTTCGACGGCCCTACAAAGGCCGCGGTCCCTGCGGCCACACCCTCGGAAACGACGAACACGTACTGCCGCCTCCAATAGTCCTAGTTTAGGCGCGTCCCGCCGCCCGCCTAGCTACGCGCGCGGTCCCGGCTCGCCATTGGGGGGAAGGGTGGGCGGCGCCTTATGAGCTGGGATCCGGGGGGTCCTGGTGGCGAGAAGGATCCGTAGGACGGTGAGCGGGGACGCCGTGTTGTTTGTTGACGTGTGAGGAGTAGTGTTGATTTACGCTATTTAGGGTTTCGTAAGAGGGACATATGGCGGTGTTGACGTGGGAGTGTGGTGATTGGAAGCGGAATGATTGGATATGGGCTGAGATGGATGTTGCTGGGATGATGCATGGAGAGGCGAGGAAGAAGATGATGGGACATTCCGTGACGCTCTATATAGATTCTAAACTTTTTATACAACCCCGTCCTTGTACTATACATGATCTGTCGTTTCATATGATCCAAGTTCCGCCGCTCCATGTGGTTAATCCAAATGCATGACCTCGTATGGGTCTTGGGGTATTCAACCCGTTTATACAGCCAGCCCCTTGGCGACTGGGCCCTTGTTGCTCTCGATGATGCGATCCATCATGTCCAGCGCCTTGTCCTGGTCCTGGAGCAGGCCAAAGGCCTGGTATGTGGCGTCGTTGGGCTGCAGGCCCTCCATCTCGAGGTCCTGCAGGGTCTGCACCGTCTGGTAGACGTCCTGCTGCTTGGCGTGGTGCTTGATGAGCAGGTTGTAGGTGGGCAGGATGACGGGGATGCGCATCTCGCGCATGATCTCGAGGATTTGCGTGGCGAGGATGCGGTCGCCGCGGGAGAAGAGGCCCCGCAGGAGGATGTGGAACGTGAAGACGGACGGCGCGGGGTGCAGCGGCCGCAGCTCGTCAGCGCCGAGCGCGCTGGGCTTGTTCCTGAGCATGTCGCCCATGACGCGCATGGCGGGCTGGGATAGGCCTCGGCCCCCGCGTTTCTCCATCAGGGCTTGGATGATGGTGTCGTGGATGATGGTGCCCTGGGAAGTCATCAAGCTGCGGGCCGGCGGTCTGAGCGGGCCGTCGTTCTCGAGTTTGGGCTTGAGGAAGTCGTAGTAATCGACCAGGTCGTGGATGTTCCGCAGGGTCTTGATGTACGCCCGCAGCATGAGGCCTATTGTCACGCTGTTCGGTTGGAGCTGCTGGTTGTCGGTTTGCGAGAAGAAGTCGTCGATGACGGGGACGATTGTGTGAGGGAACTCCCAACTTGACTCGCGCTCGTCGGCCAACTTGACACTGACGGGCTTCAATGGAGCCTGCTCCAGATACAGCGGAAGAGCGTCTGGTATCCAGTCCTGCAACGGCCCCAGGGAGAACTGCTTGGCGTAGATGCGCAGCATAGGCAGGAATAACGGCAAAGTCCAGGGGGCGCGGGCACCGCTATGGCGTGAGTCGGCATCGGCAAAGACGAAGATGGAGTGGAGGGCGTTGTTGAGGACATCCACGCGGTCGGCGCTCGACACCTTGGCGAGGTCCAGCGCTTGCTGCACATTGTCCGCCTGGAGTGACTGCTTTGCCCCCCGCATGATGACATTGAAGGCTTTGGCGTCGAGCTCGGTCTTGCTCCCCTCTTGAGAGAAGAGTCGAGCGAGGTGCAGGGCCTGGCCGGTCTGTCCATGCCAGAGCAAGGTGCCGATGAAGGATGTGAAATTGATGAGATTTGGCTTGTAGCCCTCGCGCATGAGGTATTCCAAGGCATCTTCGTAGGAGAAAGCCGACTCGTCCTTGCCGTTGGAAAGCTCCTCGTTGGTTGGCTTGCCGTCTAGCAGCGTCGTAACGGTCTGAGAAAACTCATGTCGGAATCGGCTGCTTCTAGAGACCCTCCCTTGAACCAGAGGTTTCAAGATGTCAAAGGCCTTCTGCTTGTATGTGGGGTCTGACGCCAGTTTACTGGCGAAGAGCAAGCTGCGCTGGGTCTTGTGGCGCGGTTTGAAGTGCTGCAGCATGTCCCAAAGATCAGCTACCTGGCGGCACGGAAGCACTTGACTGAATGGGGTCATGACATCTTGCCAAAAGCTGATATGGCTCGGGGGGTAGGTATCTAGGATCTTGCCTAGCAACCTCAGGATGCCATCGGCGATCGCATTCTGCTCGCGAGGGCTGGAGAGCTTAAGGGAGTGGAAGTGCCGCCAGATGAGTATCAGGGAATCGGCGACAGCATAGAATGGGGGCGCCGGGTCCATTGTAGCCTCGAGGACCAGGTGTGCCTTGTCCGGGCAGTGGTGAAGAGTCGAAAGTATAGCGGTATGCCACTTTCTCGCCTGCTCCTTGCTCCCGAACTTGGCCCATGCGTCACGCATCTCGTCGACGGTATCGAGGTCGTGCAGACACTTCCAATCATCCATCCACGATGCCTCGCCGCCCGTGTGAAGCTGAGTTACCTGGGCAAATCGCAATGCCCACAGATAAAAGGCAACGTGATCCGCAGTGATGATCCTCTTGGCGGTTTTAGAGAGTAGCCTCATCTCTAGCCAGGCCTTTTGCCTGGTTTTGTTTATTATAAGAAGCGCAAGAGGGTTGATTTTGGTCCGCCATGGGCCCGAAGATACTAGTTTCCCACACACCCATTTCTTCGGCGTAACGTTGGCAAGTCGAAGGAACGGACCATACTCATGGTTGCTCATGTCGAACGAGAAATTCTGCACCTGTTGGAGAAGTTCCGGGGACATATTTCTGGTTTCCTTGGACTTCCTCATGTTCGAGCGTCGCTGGGGGTCAGGACTTATTGAAACCGACTCCTCTCCTTGTGATTCTGACGACTCTTTCAACACGCCTAGCCCCCCGTCCTTGGGTCTGAATGCTTGTCGGATGTCGTGTGGATCTTTCCAACCCGATTGTTGTGGGTGCCGAAACCGCGACCGACTTGCCCTGACCGTCCCGTGAGCTGTCGCGCCATCGTGGTCTTTTGGCACCGGGGGCTCGTTCTGCTGCTGTTGCGGCTGCTGCACATGTATACTGGTCGTAGGGAGATAGACACTCGGCTCGGTAGCTGCCCTCCCCGGGACGACACCAGGGCCTGCGGAAAAGTCCGAGAAGGGCGTGGCTAGAGACAGTCGCTGCACATGCCGTGGGAAATAATGTACGGTAGAGGAGCGTAGGCGATTTAAGCGAGTCGCCTGCATTGCGGTAGCGCCGGTAACAGGTGGCAGCTATCGGTCTTCATCGTGTGACCTTGTCGCAGTCGATTTAGCCATTCCAAAGCCGGAATGATGTAGCTGATGCTCGGCTTCGCTGGACGTTGTCGTTGCGTACAAGAAGCGCTGGGGGAAATTTTGAGATAGAGGCAAGTAAGGAACCCGTCAACGCTTCCCGATTAGGCTTGGTGGCGGCAGGTTAGCCGCAGTACAGGTACCTGGATTTCGCGATGCAGGTCCAACTTCAGTGTCTCCACATTCGCTAAAGCATCATCAAGTCTTCCACAGTCCGCTCAAAGGCAGTTTCTCAGTCGAAAATACCGCGTCACCGTCTATCGCGTCCATATCTTAACTGCTGGACGCCCCTCGCAACGAAGCCACTCGTATCACCATGAATTCACAGACGAGCCTAGGCGCGGCGACGGACGAGAGAAAGGCTCGTCTCGCCAAGCTCAAGAACCTCAAGCGCAAACAGCCCGCCGACGAAGTGCTCGCGCCCGAATCAGAACAACCCGCTTCCCCTTCACAAGAACCCGACGTATCGCGGCTTCACCTATCCGGGCGCAACTATGATCCAGAAACCAGGGGGCCCAAGCTGGGCTTCGAGGCCCCGCCCACGCTCAACCTCGAGCAGCCAACATTGGAAGAGCAGGCAGCAGAAGTGGAAGCAGAAATCAAGCAAAAAGCAGCCGAGGACGCGCTGGACGAAAAGGGCATTGACTTGTTCAAGCTGCAACCGAAAAAGCCGAACTGGGATTTGAAGCGAGATCTGGAAAAGAAACTAGAGATTCTCAACGTACGGACGGACAATGCGATTGCGAAGCTGGTGAGGGAAAGGATCACAGGCGCACAGAAAGCCGCGCAAAAAACAACAGACGTCGAGAATGCTCGAATGGACGGCGAGGGTGCAGGTGTTGATGGTATCGCTTTAGTGGAAGGGTTGCGTGTCAGGGAGCGGGAGGAGGAAGAGGATGAACGGAGGGAAAAGGCAGAGGCAGAGGCCATAGGCATCTGAGATTACTATATAGTGTTCGCTGCTGCTCATTAACAACTGTGAGCAGTGGTTGATAGAATGCACCACCCTTGATACCCCCCATCACCCATCATCTACGGCCTGTGTTCATTGATTGGGTGAGTGCTAACCGCTTGCTGAATGGACTCAAACTTCGTTCGCGGGGCTTCTCTTCTCGTGGAGGGTTTCGGGACGCCCTGTTTGAACTTCTCTCGTCCCTTTCATCACTGCGTCTTTGTTGTGAAGCCTGCCGAGGTCTGCGGTCCTCCCGTTGAGGCTGGGCCCTTGGTTCTGGGGATCGTGATCGAGATGAATATTCCGATTCTTGTCGAGACCTGGCACTCGTAGTTTGTCTTGGTCCGGGTGAATATCGTCTTGTACGAGTGTGCTCTCGATCATCCTCGTAGCTGGGCGACCGGCTATCTCGAGACCGATGCGATGATCGCTCCTCTCGTCTTACAGGAGAGCGACTGTCCCGGGAAAATGACCGACGACGCTGACGAGGGGGAGAGGGGCTGCGGCTGTAGACATCACGACGACGCGGAACATCGCCGTCATCAACCTCTTGGCTGTCCCGCCGCCGCCGGCCAGCCGACGACCCAGTCGGCCTCTCCCGCGACCGCGGCCGTTCAGAATCATTTGTTGAAATGGTTGAGACAGAGGCCGAGTCAGGAGAAAGAGATCTCCGACGTTTCGCGTCTGAGGCAACAAGCTCATCCTCGCGCTCTTCGAGCTCTCGCTTCCTAGCCCGCTCAGCCTCCTTCTTGGCGAGTTCCTGATCCGCAACCCCTTTCCTGCACGCGGCATTAGCATGAAAAACCTTGGCCAGGGCTGTGAAGCTGGCACTGCATACTTGTCCACGGGGCTTAGAGTGTCTTCTGTAAGTTTGGGGACCAGCTTAGGGTTGAGCAGCTGCTGAGTTCTGGAAGGGCGAGGCACGTATGGCCTCTCCTGAGCTGAAGCTTTACATTCGTAAGAGTAGTGCCGTGCTGGATACGTCAGTTGGATATGGTCAAGTTTATGAGCTGGGAGTAGACATATCTCGTTTCAGGCATTTCTGACACTGAACATTGCCTGGCGTTGACCGTGAAGGTCCCCCACGACCTCGATGCGAGAACATGATGGAGAAGGAGGTCGTTGTCAAAGATGTAGAACAAAGACTGTAACAAATACCGACTACGATGAGTTCGCCGTGTGAATGATCTCTTGCAGCGAAATGGTGAGACGCGCCTCGAGCGATTGCTTCACAAAGCTTCAGAGCACCAAGCCCGGTATCGATAAGAAGGTAAAAGGGATCCGAGTTGTGCTTGGAGTAGAAGACAGATCACGTGACAGCAACAAATCCTTGCTTGCGTGCCATTCCCTATGGCTCCTCGCATCTCGTATTCTGGAAGTGCTTGGAATGAACGGCTTAGAGCCCGAATTCCCCATCCAAACCTTCCATAATTCGCGTCTGATGCTTTCGTAGCCCTGACTTTATCCTGGACTTGTAGATGCAAGCCATCACCCAAGCCCTTAGTAATCGTGCTGATAAGTCCTGGCTATACCCACCTGTACTTGGGCTGTCTTCTGGATTGGCGGCGGCACCACGACGGACCCGCCACGCACTAAAGTACCCCGAGGTATCGGCGGGTGGGCAGACTTCAGTAATCTGGTCGGCGCTAAGTTATTTCGACGATATTGCCAACACCTCGCTCCCACCTCTGCCTGTCACTGCCTGTCCATCAAAGCCGTCGACCAGCCCCGATGGCACCGCCTTGATCTGCGTCTTGGACCCTTTCCGATCCAGCTCGTCGCTCGTCGCACTGTTCCTCCTCGCCAGGAACCCTGCTCGCAACCTCGACCCCGGCTGCGTGTCCGGTAGGCGGCCACTGCTGTAAGAATTATTATTCCCCCGTTATCCCACCTGCGCAAAACCCGTGAGACGCTCCCCTCCAAACCCACAGCTTACCACGGATCCGCAACATTCGCCGGCCACAATCATCCACGAACCCTGCATCTCCTGGGTCGTGCTGAATCGCTCCATCCTGCATCTCTCGTTCAACTTGCCGTCGTCGTGCACGTCGCTAATCGCTGCCCCTCCACAGGCTACTTCGGCAGACCGACGCCACCCGTCCAGCCGCCTCGACAGCGTCGCCAGCATTCAGACCCTGAGACTATGATCTTCCCGCTACGACGATGATTGCCAGTGTTTTCTCTTCGATCCCCCGACCTCTTTTAATCCATTCTGCTTCTTGATTCGGTTTGCGCCCACTCTCCTTCCGCCAGGCCCCGCCGCGCCTCGCCCTGCCTTTCTGCGTTGGTGCTCCGTTGCCCTGCTTCTGCACATCCAGTAGCTTTGGTTTTCTGCGTGTAGCTTCCGGGGACCGCGCCCGGCTTTCTGTCTGCATCATGGAGGCGGCTCGTATGTCGCCTGATATCCCCAAGCCTTCATTTGCCAAGGTAAATCATGCCCAGTTCCGAATCTGGCTATTTCACGCCATTATTCCTTTGCTCTTTATACCAACTAATCCTCCCCCTTTTCAGATCGCCGCTTCCGTTAATAAAGAAAAGGGGCCGTCTTCGCCGTTGGGAAGATCGGTAGCTTCGCCCAAAGGTCCTCCTACCGGTCCTGTCACGAGTCCTGTTCCTGTTCCTGCTCCTGCTCCTGCTCCTGCAATGTCCAGTGAAGCACCTACTAGTGCGCCTCTCTCACAAGTCGTACTAGCTTCGCAGGCTACAAACTCAGCAGCCGCAGCTGGTAATGGAATGATGGTCGAGAGTGTAATTAAGCCATTTACAGCCATGAGCATTAAGACGCCAAATCTTGTGGTCAATGGCAGTAATTCTGCATCTATGGACAGGGCAAGACCCATCGCCAGCAGAGAGAGCGGCTCCGATGAGTCTGGCAAGGCTGATTCCAGCTCTGAGCTAGGCACAAAGCCGCCAAGTCTCGATGGCAAGAGTATTACGTCTGGAACGACATTTGCTCTAGATGAAAAGGAGTCGCTCCGTCCTGACGACAGTGCGAGCGTTAAGGCCGCCGCTGAGGATGACGACGCCTTCTCCATCCGCGGCTCTCTTCTTGCCGGCTCACGGATGGGTTCAGACGCGGCCTTCAGGGCGAGGCATCTTCAACTTGGTGACTTGCCAGATCGTCGTCTGCTACAGCCTACGGTAGGCTCCCATGGCCAAGGTGTCTCGACACCGCCAAGCGCTTCTTCTGAACAGCCGCCAAGTGTTGGTCCCCCGGTGCCCTTGGCCAGCGTGGCAGGATCATCTGATGCGCTGGGTGTCATATATCGCCAAGCGCCGGATGAGAAGCTCCTTGAGGCTCTGGCGAGCCCTCGGGATAGGCTGTTTCTTTTGCGTCTGGAAAAGGATGTGATAGGTTTCGTACAAGACTCAAAGTAAGTAGTGCCGCGTTGGAGTATCATCATCATCATGCTTATATCTGATAGGGAGCCGTACATGGACTTGCCACCATCAAATTCCTTTTGCAGGATGTTAACGCACAAACTGGCCGACTACTACCATATGACCCATTCATATGAGCCACATATTGGCTCCGTGCGCATCTTTCGGACGCCGTTTTGCAGGGTACCGCCTTCTCTGGCTCTAATGAGTCCTCAGAGTGAGGCCCCAATAGACGAAGCCCCCCCTCCCGTGATTCTACCCAAGAAGATTATGCGGAGAGGTCAGAGCGGCGAGGGTGGAGGTGCAAGTGCCAGTCCTTCGAAACCAACGTCCGAAGATGGTGTTGATGGGAAGGAGAAGCAGGCTAATCAAAAGTGAGTGCCTGTAGCCATCCATCTTCTGTTTGTTGGGCCTTGCTAATCAAGACAGGCTCACAAGGGAAGAACGTGAAGAGATGTATAAGATCGCGAGGGAACGCATTTTTGGCAACTCAGAAGAAAGCGTTGCAGGTATGTGACTTGTTGTCTTGACGGCACGTCGAATTATGGAAGGCTAATTACATTGAATAGATGCAGACGAGAGCGGGATATCCAGGGCGAGCTCTGTTTCTGCTAACAATCGATCCACTGTTGGTAAGAGAGGAAAGATTGGCAAGCAGCGACGCGACGACTCTGAAAGCTGGGACTCGAGAAACCAGTACACTCCCTTCTGGGGACCTCAGCAGCAAACTTGGGTGCCCCAGCAGCAGCCCTATTACGCCTCGCCCCCTAGTGGTCAGTTCAACGGACAGCCACCTCCAAGCGGGTTCGCTGGGCAGCAAGTGGCGCCTGTTTACGGCCAGCAGAATCCTGCCTACGGCGTTGTGCCTAACATGCCGCCGAACGCAAACCATCCTGCCTATCCTATGGCCCCAGTGAGTTGAAGGCTTTGAGAAGTATCACTTCGAGGACATCAAACTGACAACCGGAACAGTACTCGCCGCAACCAGGCCCGTCACGCTATCCGCCGGGTGGCAGCCCCATGGCATCATACGGATCGCCGGTAACCTCGGTCCCTGCACAGCAGAATTGGCAACCGGGATTCACTCCGCCGACATACCCAGCCCAGCCTCATCATGCCGGAGGTCCTCAGGCGCAAGGAGGCCTCGGAGTCCCGTATGCGTTTGGACAACTACCAGCTAACATCAACCCCTACGATCCCAAGAGTCAGCACCCTATTCCAGGCAGCTATAACAGGAACCACGCTTTCAACCCCAAGACTCAGTCCTTTATCCCAGGAGGTAATGGCATGCCTCCTGTTCAGTCTGTTCCGGTTCAGCCTCTACCTCCGTTCCCCACCCCTGGGTCCCACCATAGCAGTCCCAGGATTGGAACATCCCATCTCGCCTTCCAGGGCTATCAACACCAGCCGCAGATTCCCCAGCCTTATGTAGGTGCATATAACATGGCCCGGCAAGGATCTAACCACTCCATGCCTGGGTATCATGCTCCGCAGCACATGGCGCCGCCTCTGAATCAGCTTCCTTCGCCCATGATGAATCTTCAACATACTCCTCCCCCCCAGCATATGGGTCAGAATCCCCAGGCACATCTGCCCCGGCGACCAAACCTCCCGCAGGGACCAAATCAGATTTACAGCCACCTACCAAACTACGGCAACCCCGCCACCCTACCGCAAAGGCCAACGACGGGAATTTAATGGGTCATTGGAGACTGTGCTGGCTGGGGACTTGTGACGACTGAGGGGCGAGAATACGGCATCAGTCAGCATATTGGCGTTGTTTGGTGGATAAATTGCAAAGAAGAAAAGTGTCAGTTAATACACGATATGTAGGCTATCGCGCGCACTACTAGAAGATACAATGCACTCGGGTATGCCCTCATGATGGTTTGGACGGTTTAATTCATTTCTAATGGTCCCAAAAAGGCCGCCATCGGCCTGCCGCAACGCCATGGTGACTGAACTGGAATGCGACACGCCCAAATGTCCCGTCCCCTCCATTCGTCCCAGCCAAGATACTTGTCATAAAGTAAATAAGTCTGCTTCCGGTTCGAGAAACCCCGTCCTTGTCTTTTTCCTCTTGTACCATCATGATGTCTCATATACCACATAACTTTGGTCGTAAGTATGGTATTACTCTGTAGGCTCACGAGGTTCCCTCGGTTCGCGTGGCTCCCGTTGCTGGCCAGCACTTCTATTACCACCTCTGCCGCCTCGCTTGCCTCCACGCTGGCCACCGCTCTTGTCACCCTCGGTCTTATTTTCGCCGTCCTTTTCGGGGTTGACAAGATTGGCAGTGGCCAGGCGCTGGGACAGGTCGATCTGGGTGCGGATGGTGTTGGCCAGGTAGCTGACCATGAGGACGTCCTGGATGTGGTTGTTGAAGTCGTGCTCAATCTGGGAAGCGTCCACCTTGGGTGCTAGTGAGAGAGCGCTCATCAGGTACTGGCCCAGAGCGTTGTTGGGAGACTCTTCCTCGTCGAGGACTCCGTTGACCCACTCGCTGACGCGGTCGAGGAGGGTGATTGTCTGCTCGATGGATCGGCCCAGGCTCTCAATATCCGACGCCAGTGGCGCGGTCCTCGACTCGGAATCCTTTGCGCCTGCGATGGCCTCGAGGGCGCTGCGGTCGGCATCACCATACTGGAGCTTGTGGGGGACCTGGATGAACAGGCAGCTCTCAGCGGCGCGCTCGGCGTTGACGGCGACGGGGGCACTAATGTAGCACCTGGCCTCGATGTCCTCGCCGGGCTCCGTGGAGATGGTGAGGTGGATGGCCGGATGGGGGAAGGTGCCGGTTTCCGGGCTGGCGAAGAAGTTCTGGATGAGGGCGCTGAAGCTGTTGAGCTCATGGGAGGTGGTGTACCAGCCGAGCAGGCTCTCGCGTGGTGAGGCCTTGAGGGTCAGGGCGAGCATGTTCTTCTGGTACTCGACGTCGACCTCGACCTGGTCCTCCTCTTCGGTGTGAGGGATGGCGAAGCAAGAGCGAACCTCGACTTCGGTGCCGTCCTCGGAGCGGATGCCTACGAGGGCGCCGATAACGCGGGTAGATGAGATGGATTCGCGAACATCTCTGCGGACGGCGTGGTCAAGGATGGAGAGGATGGCCTGTTTCACGTCATGTTAGTCCAGTCGTTTCCTTCAGTCCATTCATCCGCCATGCATGATCGGGGGATCGAGCATCGTTGACAAGCACAAGGGGCACTGAGGCTTCGAGGAGGGCGAGGGTTCGCACCTGAGGTTGGATGTTGACGCTGAGCGGGGCAATGTTGGTCTGGAGCCCGACGTTGTTGTGCGCCAGCGGACGGGACAGGTGAATGAAGTTTTCGGTAGCGGCAGCCATGCTGGGCAAAAGGAGCGATACTCGCGAGGGGGGCGGAAAAGGGGGGGGATCGTGAGCTTGCAAGGCTTTCGCTTCGACAAGTATATTGTTTTCGACGGTAGGGGTAGAGGAGGGGCGGTTTTATCACCAAAGCCACCAAATTTTGAGATTTACAGTTTGGCGGGCTTCCTGCACGGGGGTTTGTGCGCTGGATAAGGCACTTTCGTTGAGGTGATAAGCTGTCAGTAGCCAGAATGTGGCGCGTGTGCCCCACCTTGCGGTGGCTGAGCACGTTCTATCAAGCTGGGACCTTGAATATTTTTCAGTTTTTCTGTAAGTGAGACTCACTGAGAGGATAAGTAGTTACAGCGACTTGGTCGATTGTTTCTCCCTCTGTCTCTCCTTTCAGACCTTGAAGACTTTCTTCTGAGTCAATACTGGCAGGTATGGCCCCTCGTGGAAGAGGTGGCAGCTTCAGAGGCCGTGGTGGCAGAGGCGGCAGAGGCGGCAGAGGTAGAGGCAGAGGCAGAGGAACCCATCGATTCGGCCCGCAGAGAAAGTTCGATTCTGCGCGAGTTGAAGACGAGTATGGCCTATCTTGAAACCCTTCATCGGCCCTGAATGTTTCTGACTTTTCATCCTAGGCAAGAAACATCGGAAGAATCCGAGGGATCGGGGACAGGGGACGATGAGTCCCTAGACGATGTGACTTCTGATGAGGAGGGTGGCGATGATGGACACAACGCTTCTGCACGTCCGTATATGGCGCTGCTGCAAAGCTTCAAGGACACGGAGGCACCAGTTGCCAAGAGACGAAAACTCGAGCATCAGTCGCCCCAAAAGAGCGAAGAGGCAGCAGAGCCCCAGGAAGATGAAGATGAGGGGGACAAAGCCAGCGACGTGGACCATGTCGATGAGCCAGAAGAAACAGGTCTTGATCTCGACGAGGCGCCAGAAGAAGATGAAGAGGATTCGGAGGATGAGCAAGACTTTACGGATCCGTTCGATGTGCATTTCGCCCACCCTGACGAGACTCTAGTAGCCACCCGGATATCATCGGCAAAGAAAGGAGAATGGGCAACGAAACGAGAGATGATGCAGAACTGGAGGGCTACTCTGACGTATCCTGGTTCAAAACCTGACGAAGAACCGCTCCATTCTGGCACCAAACTGGATGGTCTTAAGCTGAAGCAGAAGCTGAGGGAGCCAGCCAGCAAGAAGCTAGGCAGCTTCAGCAGTGTTCAGAAAGCCCTTGGTCCCCTTGTTTTCAACTACCGAGACGTCTTCCACTGTGATCGTTCGGTTCAGAACGCAGGGCAGATCAGAGAGCTGGTTTGTCTCCATGCTTTGAACCACGTCTTCAAGTGGGTATACTTTTTCCCCGTCGTCTGCGAACCACGTATGCTGATTTTCTCAGAACACGGGATCGAGTCATCAAGAACAACCACAAATTAGCCAAGGACGGCCAGGATACCGAGCTAGAGCTTCGAGATCAGGGCTTCACGAGGCCAAAGGTACTCTTCCTGCTGCCGACCAGGAACTCGTGCCTCAAAATCGTCGACATCATCCGTGATCTCTGCAACCCCGAGCAGCAGGAAAACCGCAAGCGGTTTGACGAGTCGTTCACCGACAAGGATCAAAAGTTTGGGGCAGGTCGACCAGCCGATTTCCAAGGCCTGTTCGAGGGCAACGACGACGACATGTTCCGGCTAGGCATCAAGTTCACAAGGAAGTCGGTCAAGTACTTTGCTCAGTTCTACAACTCGGACATCCTCTTTGCCAGCCCGCTCGGGCTGCGCATGGCTCTGGGGTCCGAGGCAGAGAAGACGAAGCCTGACTACGACTTCCTCAGCTCCATCGAGATGGTCATTGTTGACCAGGCTGATGCCTTGCTCATGCAGAACTGGGAACACGTCGAGCAGATATTCGAGCACTTGAATCTGCAGCCCAAGGACGCCCACGGCTGCGACTTTAGCCGAGTTCGAAACTGGTACTTGGAAGACTGGGCCAAGTACTTCAGGCAAACAATTGTCCTGTCGGCCTTCAACACACCAGAGCTATCAGAGCTACAGCGTCTACACTGTCACAACTGGGCCGGCAAGGCCCGCCTGCAACCGGAGTACCCCGGCGTCCTGCAGAAGCTGGGTGTCAAGACGAAGCAGACCTTTTCGCGATTCCAATCCCACCAGGTCGACAGAGACCCCGACGCCAGGTTCGACTATTTCACCTCCGCCATCGTCCCGTCGCTTGTCAAGCGCCCCGCCGATGCTACTGGCACGCTTATCTTCATCCCTTCCTACCTGGACTTTGTGCGTGTGCGCAACTACTTTGCCACCTCGTCGGCGGTCAACAGCGTCAGCTTCGGGGCCATATCCGAGTACGCTGACGTCCCCGAGGCATCCCGCGCGCGATCCCATTTCCTCAACGGCCGCCACCGGGTTCTCCTTTACACGGAGCGAGCACACCACTTCCGGCGGTACGTTCTCAAGGGCGTTAGGCGGGTCATCTTCTACGGCCTGCCTGACAATCCCATCTTCTACAGGGAGATTGCGGGAGGGTACCTGAGCAAGAGCGAGCAGGATCTGGAAATTGAGCCGGGCAGGGGGAGCGTGCGGGTTCTCTTCTCCAAATACGATGTCATCAAGTTGGAGAGGATTGTTGGGTCCCAGAGAGTGGGCAAGATGATTCAAGAACGCGGCGATACCTTTGACTTTGTGTAATCAAAAAAAAAGGATTGATGAGAATCTGGATGACTTATTGGTTACAAACAGTGTACATAATCGTGGCCAAATATGCGCCCTTTGCGCACTTATATGATACAATTCTTGCCCTTCACACCTGCCCTCAACTCCTTGCACTCGGTGACACCGCGTCTCTGCCGCTCTTCGACGAAGACGCCGCAATCGCATCCGTCACCCTCCTCGCATCCCCCTTCGCCTTATCCGCAAGCTGCGCCGTCTCCTCGTCCGCAGCCCTCGACACGGGGCCCGTCGTCTCCGTGTCAAGCTTCATGAACTTGCGCACCATTGCCTGGAACTCCTTTGCTCCACGGAACTTCGTGATCTTCTTGATGCTCTGTGTGGTGATGAAGGTCGGCTGCTGGCCCAGCAGCTGCTGCCGCGCGACGGCCTTGGCGGTGATCATAAACCGCGAGTCCTTGGGCCCGTCGACGAACTCGAGGATGGCGCTCTCGCCCTGGTCGTAGACGTTCTTGGGCTCGGTGCGTACGACGCGGGTGTAGCCGCCGGCGCGGTCCTTGTATCGGTGCTTGAGGACGCCGAAGACCTTGGGCAGTAGTAGGTTTGGTGTCTAGTTCAAATGGGGTCAGCAATGCCGGTGTCCCGGCTGCCACGTAGACTCAAAGACGGCAGTATGGCGTACGTAGAGGATTGCCTGTGCCGACCTCCTGCCTTGCTCGTTGTCCTTCTTGGCGTGCGTGATGAGCTTCTCGGCCAGCCGCTGGGCCTCTTTGGCTTTGGCGTAGGTGGTCTGGATGTGTTCGTGCTCGACGAGCTTGGAGACGAGGCCGCGCAGCAGCGCCTTTCGGGCGGCAGAGTTTCGGCTGAGATGCCTGTACCTGACGAGGCCACCAGCCATGGTTGCTCACGGGAACGTGCTCGAGGAGGAGGTGGGTGATGGAACGGTGAGGTGCAAAATGGTCGTCAAGAGCCTCCTAAAGATTTCCCTACGGCGCGGGCGTGATCCGGGGGTACAGGGTTGTTACTAAGGTGGATTGGGATTTTTTCTTGGGTCTTGGCACGGGAGCCGGATTGTTCCTGGAGCTGGTGCCCGTACCCGGAGCGCTGTTACGTCAAACCCACCACCAACTTGGAGCTTCTACCTTTGCAGCTTGAGCCATTGACCGCCCACGTCTTTGCCATTGGGGCAGCAACCAGGATTGTCGCAACATGATAACACTGGCTCAAACTTTCAAAGGATTGCAATAGCTGTTTCCTACGACTGTGCTCACCTCCATCACCTCTAAATTACCTCATTACTGCCGAACATCCAGCTATGGGCTTTACCTCTGGTTTCGTGAGTCCTCGACTTCTCGCTCCTCCGCCATCGCTTGGGCCTGTACTAACCCACGTGTCCAGGCCGGCGGCGTAACAGTCACCCTCTCCGTCGCCTACTTCTCCGTCCTCGCCCACCAGCGCATCCGCGAACAGCAAGGCCAGATCCTGCGGTCCCAGGCCCTCGCCGTCCAGAACGTCATCGACCCCATACCGGCACCGCTCCCGCCCTCACGCCGCGAGATCGCCGCGGCCCAGCGCGCGACGGCCACCGAGGTCGTCAAGGACCGATGGAACCACGAGGTGCAGAACGCCGCGTGGTGGCTGCAGCACAAGGACTGGGACGAGGTGCGGGAGGGCATCGAGGAGAACGTCGCGCACCTCTGGACACGAGTGTTTGGCGAGGCCGCTGTAGGCGCCGAGCAGGCCAAGGATAAGCTGGAGCCGCTCGCGGCATCGGCTAAGGCGGGTGCAGAGAGGGCGGGCAGCGACGCAAAGGCAAGGGCGAGGTGGGAGCTGTCGCGGGCTGAGAACGCGGCTGCGGCTGCGGCGACGGACGCCAAGGTTGTAGCGAAGAACGCTGCCAGCGGGACGAAGCAGGCCACGGAGGACGCGGCCACGGAGGCCAAGGGTGTTCTGGCCTCGGCACTGGAAAAGGGCCGCGGCAAGGCCCAGGAGGTGGTGGACAAGACAAAGGCAGCGGTGGGCGCCGCGGAAGAAAAGGCGGAGCCCAAAGCCGACGGCAAGATCCTGAGGCCGCTGGACCCGGTACAGAAGGCGCTGCATCAACGGTACGAGAAGCCGGGCCCGTTGGCGAACAAAACAGTCAAGGAGGCCTTGGAGGAGCGGTATATCCCCATGGACAAGCGGGACAATACTATTCTACGAGGAATATAGGGGATCGGAGAGGAACGGAGACGGTTCTTTGCGTTCAGCCCGTTGCGATGTGACGGATTTGAACGTCGCTCTGTAAATTAAATAGCCATAGATACGAGGATGTTGGTAATGAAGCACATCTACAATCCTGTATGTCCCAGAAGCTGACAGCATTCACAAGGAGCTGAATGTCCAATCGCGGACATGAATATGCTCACCTACCGGGGGTTGATTCTCGCCACCATGTTCTCAAAGCCACACTCTCCGCGAGCGTGCTCTGTTTGGCTTCCGGCGTAAGGTCGGCTAGCCTAGCAGTGCCGTTGGCCGCTGTTGAAGTGATTGTGATGGCTGTAAGGAAATATGTTGGTGCTGAACATGGTACATCTGGGCCACGGAAGTTGAACTCGAAGCGGTCAGGAGCGAGCCTGAAGAAAGTCACCATCGGGCTGGTCGTAAGATACCAATGTGGGTCCTTCCATGCTCCACAGTGCCTTTCAGCATGAGAAACTCCCGACAGTGCAAGAGGCGACATCTCGATGGTGAGGATTGCGCGGAGAAGAGGAGAAAGACTGGCAAACGTCAATACCTTCCAGAACCTCCCCGGCAATATCTTTGCCTCCCTCCTCCGCGGGGCCTGTCATGGCCGGCCTGACCAGCCTGACCAGCCTGGGTTTGCCGTGGGTCGGCAGGGCCGATAACGTGCTCAGATTGGAAATAGACTGCCGTGATTGGTCACATGGCGAGTACCTGGACCCTAACGCTCCGGCGGGCGGCGAAGCCAAGAATGTCGCAGACTGACCTATCTTCCGGTATTCCCCCTCCAAGCCGCTCAGACGCAATTTTTCCTCATTCGTCTTTCTTCTCTCATTCTCCTCTATTCTATTCTACTACTCTACTCTACTCTACTCTACCCGAACCGTTGCTCGGGTATTTGTCTGGCTTCGCCAATCTCCGTTGAAAAGGAATCTACCCTTCTTCGCGGACTTCACCCCGACATTGCTGCATCGCTCGAATCCCGGACACCTGCCGCCTCTCCACGCGCACGACCTTCACGCCAAGCCTTGGTGACAGGCAATTGAAACGAAACAAACCTTCCATCATGTCCTTCTCAAGCCTCGTTCAGGACCTCAGCCTGCGCAACGGCGATGGCCCTCGTCGCCCGGGTCTTGAGGGGGGGTCCGTTTCTACCATCGGCGACCGCGCGTCCCACATCTCGCGAGCCATGTCCTACGCCAGCACCGCTGCTACCAGCGTCAGCATCTCGGGCGACATCTCCAGCCAGCTCCATGGAGGCTATTTCCATCCGCTTGCCCGTTCGTGGCAGGCCGAACGCCAGCTGACCAAGGTCCGTTGTCCCCCATGTCTTACCTCTTGGAACGTCTCTTTAACGTGCGCCTGCAGAGCATGCTCATTTACCCTCTGTTCATCACCGACGGCGACGACGATATGATCCTTGTTCCTTCTCTTCCTGGCCAGTACCAGGTCAGCGTCAACAAGCTCACATCATTCCTTGAGCCTCTCGTCCACAAGGGTTTGCGTTCGGTCATGCTCTTTGGTGTGCCCATGCGACCCGGTTCCAAGGATGCGCTGGGCACTGCTGCCGACGACCCCGAGGGTCCCGTCATCCGGGCCATTCACCTGATCCGCCGACGCTTCCCGCAACTCTTCATCTGCACAGATGTATGCCTATGCGAGTACACCTCGCACGGCCACTGTGGTATCCTGCGTGACGATGGAAGTCTGAACAACCAATTGTCGGTCGACCGCATCTCCGACGTGGCCATTGCCTACGCCAAGGCCGGTGCTCACTGCGTGGCGCCTTCTGATATGAACGATGGCCGCATCCGTGCCATCAAGTTGAAGCTGATCGAGGAGGGGATTGCCCACAAGACTGTTCTTATGTCGTACTCGGCCAAGTTCTCCGGTTGTTTATACGGGCCATTCAGAGACGCTGCGGGCTCCGCGCCGTCCTTTGGAGACCGCAAGTGCTACCAGCTCCCTCCCGGCGGCCGTGGTCTTGCTCGACGAGCCATCGTTCGCGACATTGGTGAAGGCGCCGATATCATCATGGTCAAGCCGGCCAGCCAGTACTTGGACATTATTAGTGATGCCAAGGAACTTGGCAGGGACTTGCCTGTCGCGGCATATCAAGTCAGTGGTGAGTATGCCATGATTCATGCGGGAGCCAAGGCCGGAGTCTTCGACCTGAAGGCCATGGCGTTTGAGTCGACAGAGGGCATCCTACGAGCGGGAGCCACCATTGTTGTCAGCTACTTTACACCACAGTTCCTCGACTGGCTCGAGAACTGAGGCCCGCATGAAAATTCGACAGGTCCATTCCTGCTGGGAGGAGATTCTTGGCGGCCGTGAGCCGATTATAAGTGCGTTTGGCGTTTCCGGATAAAGGGTCATGGGAGCATATAGCGGCGGTTTACAACACTCAAGTCCAAAACATGGACGGATTGGTTTTAACTTATTCTCCTCTCTTTTGGTCGAAACGTGCCATTTGTTTCAAAAATGTCGGTGGCTTCGTTTGAGTTTCGTCTGGTCGTCCTGACGAGAATAGCATCGCGTAACGTCCTGAGCAAGGCCTCTCACGTGAGGGTGTTTAAACCCTTACCCAGCGGGAGTTCACAACCAATTGGGAAGAATTTCGAGCACTGAAGACATCGGATACTCGCCATGGCCAAAGCTTTGCATTCCACGCACAGGAATATTTTCGGCTGAGAAAGGGAAGGTTTCAGAGCGACAAGGTGGTTTCGAGACAGCAGTCCATTTTTAAAAACACGTGACCTGGATCACCGATGAATCCGCAGGTACGCTCATTGCGAACGACGACTGCACGGTACTGGACGGAACAGCAGTATCTCATCATCGACCTTGAAAATATCCCACAATTATGAAGATCAATGGAGCCGCTGAGGGTCTGCCTCGCAACCACCGAAGCCGATTAACCGCAGCTCATCATCAAAATCGGCGGCCGGACGTGTTTGAGACCCTAGCCCAGCACTGCCTGGATCGGCTGTGGGGCGTCAGGCGAGGGCCAATGGGTGCCAAGCCGCTCGTCATTCAGACAAGCTTTACCCCCTGGAAGAGGGCCCCGGTTAAAAAAGACAGGGACCTTTCCTGGGAGCGCGCCGGTGGTTGCGTTGCACGTTTGAAGATGTCGGGGTTTAATAGTACGTGCAATCACCAGTGCTCGTTGTAATATCAAATTTCAGGAAAACGTCATCCGCCATGGAATCGATGGCATGTCTCAGACTCAATTAAATCGAAGAGACAACGGAGAAAATCTATATTGCTAGGGAGGCCGCCAGAGAGAGGAACTTGGGAGCCTCTCTCTCTGCACCAGGGACGAGAAACGGCAGGGGGGCCGGGAAATGATTGGCTGGTGCAGGGAAGCAGATACCCGAACGGGAAACAAGCAATTGTTTGCCCCTAGTGTTCGACTCTGGCGCATGAAACTTTACTCCGACCGCTGGCTGGAACTCGTTTCACGGCCTGCCAAGAGGGCACTAGCAGATGCAGATGCACGGGTAAGGTTCGTAGTCGTCAACAATGCGTAGAGGCTATCGATGCGGTCTGGACTAGTTCCTGTGCGGCCATGATGTTTGCGTACCTGGTCATTGTTGACATTCCTGCCTCTGACGGGTCGAGATGGGGTGGCCTGGTGCGAGGGGAAGGAACTGGAGAGGAAACAGGGGTGAAAGAGAGAAATTGGCATCTATTACAGCATAAATGCGGGCCACGGAACAAAACGCCGGGGGATTGAAGTACAGTACTGTAGATTGGGAGTCATGGCGACGCGTAACACATGGGGCGGCGATCTCAGCAGAGCCCACTGCCGATGCAAGGAACGATCGCCGGCGGCAACAGGGTTCGGGAACGACCCGTTGTAGTTGTCGAGGGCTAAAATTCTTAAGCAACTGGATTTTTGCACAAAAGAAAACGAGGAACAAGTCTGCTTGCGAGACATGCGGAAGCACGGAACGGAAAGCGTTTGATGTGATGGAACACGGCTGGCGCCGTTGACTCGTTCAGCCAGCCACTGTCGACATCATCTGTATTCACATCATCATCATCATCATCTATGAGCCACCCGGTCGTATGAAAAGACAGAGAGGATGCGTTTGGCCCAGATCGGCCGGTCGGTTGGTTGGGGGACGCGCGCGCATACCACGGCTTCATGCAGACGTCTGGTCGATTCATGCCGGCCGGCTGCCGGTGGTCCTGTGTCGTCTGTTGCGGCTGCAAGTTCTGTTTGCCGGCTGAGCTGTGTTGCGTACCTGCATCCTTTCCCAACGACCACTTTCTACATTGCCGTTCCTGCAGGACCGATGCCGCTGCATTGCGTGAGGTGGATGACGGAACACAGCGCACGCGTGTCTTCACATCTATCCACCCCACTTTGTGCCCTAACGCCAACCCCCAGAATCTCCCAATGCCACGCCCCTTCTCCGCCGAACTGCTGGCTGCTGCATAAGGTAAGCACATTGTGCCAGGGGCCCCTCGATCCGTAACCTAAAATGCCCATCTCCAATCTCAGGGCACCCATCTTCAAACCACCGAGCACTAAGGCTAGACGGCTAGTCGAACTGTAGTAGGTGCTGCGCTCACAGCACTTCCGGCACGGCATGGCCCGGCTAGACCTAAAGCCATATCCGGGAGGGAGGGAATGTTTCGTGTCATCGAAAGGGGGAGGGGGAGGTGGTCAAGCCCGAATATGCGGAGAGACAAAGGTGGCAGTGGCGGGCCAAGAAGAGATCGTTGTTCGGCATCGGGTCGCAGCCAAGCCTGTCCCGCACTGAACACCCAAACAACAAACGTGAAGAAAAGCAAAGAACCTAATGACGCCCTTTCCAAACAGACGTAAGACGGTGAGTGGTGCGTGCCGTTGCAGGTTCCCCAACCCGCTCGGAGCCCGGCACAGGAACACAACAGTGGATGCACACTGTGATCGGCAGCATATCCCTCGTCCCCTGTCGCTAGCCCCCCAGACAAACCACTGGGTCCCCATTGCACCACCCCTGGGAGGAAAGCTTCTAAACCCCCCCGGTCACAGCAGTGGGTTTAGAGCTCTGTTAAGGTTCCAGCCAAGGCCAGCCTCTCGCTGGTCCTCCAGCAGCCGCGTTTGAGGTCGGTGACTGGGTTCTCCCGGCCTTGTGCTCATGCTCTTTGTGTCTGCGCTTGTGCAGCAAGATGCAATGATTCAACTTCGGCCTTGACTCTGGTACTTGTCCACCCGCTGATCGGTGGCCCTGTCTTTCTTTCTTACTGCGCAGGTACTTACTCCCTATACATCCCCTCCACGGAAACCTTCTGTTCCCTCCTGCCATACCTATTTTACCTGCTAACCTCTCCCGTTCCAGTCAGTCCCAGACCTTGGGATTTTCCTTTTTCATACCGTCTCTCGTCTGTCCCCTTCTTCTTGTTCTTCATCCTTTCTTTCCCTTGTTTCTCCTACGCGCGCCATCTTGTACGTGAACACAAAGCCGTGAATCGGGTGGGATAGTGTGTTCTTGGGCAGGCAACATCTGGGGTTACCTCCTTCCGTCCTTCGTTCGACACGCAAAGCAAACAAGACCTTCTCGCTACCTTCCCACTACTTGGTCATCCCTCATTCCTTCCCTTTCGTCTTTGCACCTCCCTTCCCTCCCTCCCTCCCTTCCGCTCTCTCTCCCCTCCCACGGGGCCTTCTTGATGATTCCTTCGCATGTTCTGTGAATTGCTGGACAATGAACGAATACGCCCCCTCGAAACCGTCCTTCTCTTTCGAAGAGAAGGTCAGCCTCCTCGAGGACAGAAGCCCTTCCGACACGGACAGTGACAGCGGTCACTCCGACCTCGACGCTCGCTTCGCCATTCAAAAATTCTCCTCGTGGTCTCAATGGCCTCAATGGTCCACGATGGCCTCAGCACCCCTATTCCGCTGCGCACCGTGGCGCCTCTTCCTCCGATCTCTACTCTTCCTCGTCCCCAGCTTCCTCCAAGGTCGCCATGCCCGTGAACAGATTCGCCCAGCTAAGCTGGCTCCTACGGCCTACCTCGACGGCATGCGAGGTCTGGCTGCGCTATTCGTGTACTTCTGCCACTACTTCTACCAGGCCTTCACCATCGCCGAGAGCTGGGGCTGCGGGGACAACAACTACCACTTTCTCAAACTACCATTTATCCGCCTGTTCTACCAGGGCCCCCAGGCTGTCTGCGTCTTCTTCGTCATCTCAGGCTATGCCCTGTCCTACCGCCCGCTGAAGCTGATTCGAAGCCGCTCCTACACCGAGCTCACCAACACCATGAGCTCCCTCATCTTCCGCCGCGGCATACGCCTCTACTTGCCCACCGCCATCTCCACCCTCATGATCATCTGCCTGCTGCGCGTTGGAGCTTACGAATGGACCCGCGAGTTTGCCAACGACAGGACTTACATGAAGAACGTTGTGGAGCCCCACCCGGACCGCATGGAGTCGGCCTACGACCAGTTCTACGATTGGGCATGGCAGATGTATCGTTTTGTGCACGTTTTCGGCTGGGACAAGTATGGTGGAACTACAAGTAAGTTGAAACCCAAATTGCCATGTAATTGCTCATGCTGATACGTTTCCGAACAGCATACGACGTGCACCTGTGGACTATTCCCGTCGAGTTTCGTTGCTCGCTTTACCTCTTCCTCACCATTCTCGGAACAGCTCGTCTGCAAACCCGATGGCGGCTCCTCGTTGTTGCAGGCGTCTCGTGGATCACTTATCGAAACTGCCGTTGGGAGCTCGTGCTGTTCTTCTGCGGCATGGTCCTTGCCGAGCTTGACCTTATCCGCGGGGCACATATCCCCGCTCCAGTCCTGCCCGTGGAAGAAAAGACACCGGCCACAACTACCCTGGGTAGAATCACGCCCTGGCTATGGGTTCTTGTCAGCATCGGCGCCCTCTACCTGATGGGTCAGCCCGACGGCCGCGGCGAAATTACACCTGGTTGGGTGTATCTAAGTTCCCTCATTCCAGAGTGGTGGACCGAGGAGAAGTACCGTTTCTGGCAGTCGATTGGAGCTGTCTTCTTTGTTCTTTCTGTCGGGCACTGTCCCGGCTGGCAGCATTTCTTCAACACTGCATTCGTTCAATATTTCGGCAAAATCTCCTACGCCATCTATCTAATGCACGGCCCGGCCATGCACACAATGGGCTATCATTTCGAGAAGTGGGCATACAGCATGACGGGCGTTGAGGGTTACTGGTATAACACAGGGTTTGTTCTTGGCGCCATGTTCTGCATTCCAACAGTGGTCTGGTGGGCGGATGTCTTCTGGAGGGCCGTGGACATCCCGACGGTCAAATTTGCCAAATGGATCGAAGGCAAGCTCATCGTCAAGGGATGAGCAAGTGCCTGTCATCCACCATTGATAATCTCCTTTGTCTGCAATGGGTCACATTCCTGAAACAGGATGCATTGCCTGGCGTTCACTGGCGTTGTAGCCTTTTGGGTCGGCCTACGTGGCCCGCCTCGGGGGAAGGCGCGACGCTGCTTAGGTTTCTGTTCTCTTTTTTTCCTTCTTCCCTTTCCGAACGGGCTGGATACAGAATCCACCTGATGACATGAGTCACTCGCTGACTGATATTCCCTTGTCCTGCGATTTGCACATCGCTTCATGTACTGCACCACTTTTGACCTTTTCCATTCCACTTAGCGATACCAAGAGCTGGTTCGTTCTGTGCGGCTAGACTAAGCACCTCTTAGAAATCTGAAACCAAAATGATATCCTCAGAGTCAGGAGTGTTACCTTGAAAGCAACTGAGGACACTCCCAAAAAGAAAACGCCCCGTGTTTCACCTGCCGTGCACCCGTGCTTCTCGCATGATTGTCGTAAGGACCACTCTATGCTGATGGGGGATTGATCGACGATGGACGAATAGGAGACCTTGTGGCCTGCACTAAAGCATCAGGTGTCGCTTTGTGGTCGAACAACGCGCTTGTCTATCGAATTATGCCGAGGGTTTGTAGAGTGTCAATCATGCCGCGAGAAGACCCTCTTCCCTGCAACCCAGGTCTCCCTGACTTTGATGCTTCGGAGCGTCTCCACGTCTAGCTTGTCGATCGGCTCGTCGAGCACCACCCAGTCCGCGTAGGCGCCGGGTGCAATGACTCCGGCCTTGCCCTCCAAGAAGGCGCCATAGGCCACGCCCAGGGTGAAGCCCCGCAGCGTCTCGTCGAGCGTCAGGGCCTGCTCCGTGTGCCAGCCGCGCGTGCTGCCGTCGGCGCCGAGCCCCGTGTGGGGGCTTCGACGGGTGACGGCGGCGTAGATACCCTGGAAGGGGTCCGCGGGCTCGACGGGGAAGTCGCTGCCGAGGACGACAGGGCGGCGGCCGTCGTCGAGGAGGGACTTCATGCGGTAGGCCTCGTCGCGGAGGCGGGGCTCGCCGAGGCGGGCGGCGGCATACTTCATGTCCGAGGTGGCGTGGGTGGGCTGGATCGAGGGGAGGATGCCGAGGGCGCGGATCCGGTGCTGGTCGGCCGGGTGGATGATTTGTGCGTGCTCGATGCGGAAGCGGCGTTGGGCCTGGCACTCCTCCGGGGGGGCGCCGGGACACTCCTGCTGCAGGGCGGCTTCGAGGGCGTCGACGGCGTTGCGGTTGGCCAGGTCGCCGATGGCGTGGATGTTGACCTGGAAGCCGGCACGGGCCCAGGCTTTGGCGACGTCGGCGAGGGAGGAGGCGTTGATGAGGAGCGAGCCGGATGTCCAGGGGTGGTCGGTGTAGGGCTCGAGCATGGCGCTGCCCCAGCTGCCGAGGGCGCCGTCTGGAAACCACGTCAAGGTTAGAGACGGTACGAAGAGTAATATCAGGGAGTAGAAAGGGGGTGGGTTACCGGCGAAAAGCTTGACGCTACGGACCGTGAAGCGACCATCCTCGCGGTCATACTTGACGGCGTCGTCCGGGCAAAAGGTGTTGCGCGCGTCGCATTCGAGCATGCCGTAGACCCTGACGGTCCAGTCGTCGGCGTCGGCCAGACGCGAGAAGAGGTCGAGGTTGGCGGGCGTGGCGCCGGCGTCGTGCATGCCGACGAGGCCGACCTCGTTGAGCCTGCGCATGGCGGTGCCGACCATCCGGGTCTTGGCGGCCGGGCCGGGCTTGGGCCAGAGATCGGTGACGAGGTCCATGGCGTTGTCACAGAAGACGCCCATGCCCGGGTCGCGGACGACCTCGCCGCCGGGGACGTCGGGGACGTGCGGCGGGAGCAGGGCAAGGACGGGCTGGGAGACCCATGCGCAGTGGACGTCGATGCGGTCGAGCAGCATGTATAGGCCCTTGAGGCTGTCATCCTCGTCGAGGTCGGCCTAGAAAAGGGGAGGTCGCTGTGTGAGATGGGACCGGTGGGGAGAGAGGCGAGATGCTACTACTCACAGCCGTGGGCATGCGGCCGAAGAAGGTCTGGTCCCAGCCGACGCCGCGCAGCCACTGGTCCTTGGACCCGGCCCCCGGGTTGGCCTCGACGTAGGCCCGGATGCGGGCCCGCGCCTCGTCGAGCGAGCGGCTGCCGAAGAGGTCCACCGAGTGCAGGAACTCGCCGTACTGCAGCAGGTGGCCGTGGCCGTCCCACAGGCCCGGGATGACGTACCCGTCCAGCGCCGAGTCCTGCACGGTGACGTCCGGGGTCCAGACGCTCTCGAAGAGGCCGCCGCCGACGGAGAAGCACTGCGCCGACGGCTGTTCGGCGTCGTGGGTGCGGACGTGCCGGTAGCAGTGCGTCGTCGTGGCCGGGGCGGACGGGGAGGGGTCGGCGAGGGGCTTCTGCAGCTTGAAGGCCACGGCGATGGCGACGAGGGCGGCGGAGAGCGTGAGGCCCCATCGCAGGAGGGGGGGCGCCGCCATGGTTGTGCGTTGAGGTGAGGACGACGACGGCCTGGGATGTTTTGTGCGTTGTCCGCCCACAGAGGCTGTTTTGTCGCCGGAGGGGTGCGATGAGCAACTGCGGTTTATATTGCTTGTACGGATTCTGTGAATGAATGAAGAACTTTACGAAAGTTGGCTTGAGCAAATGAGACCACGGTTTGTAGAATTGAATACAGACACGATGGGGAGGGAATGAGTTGGGTATCTGTTATCTCAATTGAAGTATAGGGTTGATCTTTGCCACGAGGTAAGTCAACCGTTGGTTCATCAATCACAACACCTTGCAGGGCAAGGTCCGAGCAAAGCAGGAATGAACCAAGGCGTATATTGATATCCCTCAAGTCGAAGAAAGGCATTCCTCTCTCCCGTACAACAAGGTACGGACTCGGGTCAGAATTTTCCTCATTTTGAAAATCTCATTGTCGTGGTGGGAAAGGGCTTCGTCTACAGGGTAGGGTTTGGACAAAGGCATAGATGGCCATGATGCTGCCGTGCCCACTTTCCCCTCCTGATTCCGACCAATCTTCACTTACCTACGAGTCAGTAGGAAGAATGCAATGCTATAACGGCATATAAAACTGATGGCTCGAAGCAGAGCTCGTACGATGGCATGGGGCAGCATCGTGGTGTTTGGTTACAGCTTCGAGCTACTCCGCACTGAATCACTGCCGGCCCCGATCAAAGGGTCTATAATCACCAAAGGATGAATTTGACTCGCAACCATGCAAACGGGCCGCACGAGCTATGCATTTTTTTTTGTTTTGAAAGCGGAGCCAGGCATCGTGCACCTTTTCATGGCCCATCTTCAAGCTGTTGAGCAGCCTGGTGCGCGGGCAGCGGAGCGTGTCCCGAGGCTGGATTACGGCAACATGTGAGGAGCCATGTATGGCTTACGTCCAACAGAGCAAGACGTCCACTTGGCCTTTTACTGCTTGTAGGATTACCTCTTCCTCTTTTCTTGGTCGTTTGGTAATAAAAACCATCCAAGTTTCTTTTCCCTAGAGACACTGTTCGAGTCTCGTGAGGTCGACCAACCTTCGCTTTGCAGCGCGTGGAACTTTCGTAAGAGGGCACTCGCTCAACATCTTCTCCAATTCAAACGCATGCCATTCGCAATCCTATTTGATGTATACCTCGGATCCCAACCACTCGTTGCAAGGAAGCATTGCAAGGTCCTGCAACCAGCACCATCTCCTCACCACTTGCAAGCCAACACCCGATGATGTCGGATCTCAAAACCGGGTATCCAGCCCTGGATTCATCCCCCAGCTCCTCCTGCGCCATCGCACACCTACCTCATCCGCAAGCACGGCAGGCAGGCACGCCCCGCGGCTGGGTTAGGTGAGTACCACATCCCAAGCGGGCAGCGCCATTCCTCGCGGCTCCCCGCCTCTGACGTGTCATGAAAAAAGCAGGTATTGGGTTGCGTGATCGTCCAGTCTACTATATTTGTAACGTGGGACGAGCCTCGATGAACGTCACGGAACTGCAAGCGAGGCAAGCCAAGCATCACCCCGCTGCCCTCGCCGGACATCCGATCAAGCCTCCTCCCCTCCGCTTGACGCAGCACACGATGTGGGACAGGGCACGCACGTCTGTGGAAAGGGGTCCAAGGGTCCTCGTCATTTTCTCCAATTTCTCATGGGCTTCTGTCCAAACCGGGATGCGGAACGTTGCGTGGACCGTCGCGTGTGTGGCCTGCTTTCTCGTCTTTATTCGTCATCAGGTCCAGGGTCTCCCCCCCCCAGTATCCACAAACGGCCATGACATCACCCAGCCACAACGGGGGAAACAGGACCCCTGGGAGCCTTATCTGCGGTATCTACTAGGTACTGTGAGCCAACAAGCCTCCCAAGCATTCTTGCCTGAGCCACCTTTTTTTCCCTGTCTGGGGTATCGCTAGTGACGTCTCCCAAGCCACAGGGTCCTTTCCAACTTCAATCAAGTTTTGGTTCGATCGGAATAGATGCTGCAGCGCTTGGGGCTGAATGCGAACTGCGAGATCGACAAAGGAATTACGAACATGCTCGTGATCCTGCTTGGTCTTGTGTGTGCACACCATTGCCATTGCGATATCGTAGATTGAACAGGGGTTCCGACCCAGCGTCATCGCTCATTCACATTCAACCCCCTCCCTCCTTCCGTGATGCCTTCGAGCAAGATATAAACCTCGTCAATTCTCCCATAATCTCAATCTTCCTTTCCTCATCATTCACAACAAACAAACAAACAAACAAACAAACAAACAAAGCAAAGCCTGACCGCACTCATCCAATCCACAACCAACCACAACCACCTTAACAAACAAACCACCTGAACAAACATATCACTCAATCAACATGCCTCTCATGTCCCGCACCGCCCGCACTCACCGTGCTCCCGTCACCTCTCGCCGTCACCACACCACCACCACCCGCACCACCCGCTCTACTCCCCGCCGCGGCTTCTTCTCCTCCCGCACTCGCGCCCGCGCGCCTGCCACCACCACCCATACCCATGTCGTCCACCACCATAGGCGCAAGCCCACCATGAAGGACAAGATTAGCGGTGCTCTCCTCAAGCTCAGGGGCTCCCTCACCCGTCGCCCCGCCGTCAAGGTAAATAACTCACCTTCACCATCGCCATCTCTCCCTTGAGTCCTCGTCTAACAATCTAATCATAGGCTGCCGGCACTCGCCGCATGCATGGCACTGACGGCCGCGGTTCCCGCCGTCACCGCTACTAGATGCACAAACATCATTATGGATGTTATGATGCACAGATTAAGCGTTGAAGATATGGAAGACATGAACCATGATACCCGACTTGATACGGATGTACTATAAATTCCATTTGTATTTTTGTACTACCAGCAAACACATCCCTTGATGGGATAAATAATCTACAACTGCTATACCTACCACTCTAATTCTTGTGGCGCCATTCGTGTATCTTGCCAGAGATCCTCGCCTCCCTGGTCTATCCGATTGACCGTGATCATGGCAGGTCATGCCCGCAAATGTCAATACCTTCCTTGATCATCAATTGCCCGTTCATCGCCGTTGTATCTTGATGATAAGTTTATCTCGTTCCATCCGAGTCCCCAATACAGTGAATTCGTGTCATGCTCTCGCCGTCAATCACAAAAGCTCGTCCACTTCGTCCGAGCAAGCTGCAGCAGGGCGGTATGCGACTGCTACACGAGGCTCGCTGCGCAATTTAAAGCCTTGGTCAGTTGGTCGCGGAATCCGAGATGACTGGCAATCCACTCTAGGACTGCGTGGAGTCGATGTGTCCATCCAACCGCTGGCGATGCTGCTTTCTGTAGCGGAAGACCGCACGCTCATTCGCCGATTGCTGTCCCCAGGTGCCAAACACCGGGGTAGTGGTGGCTCAAAGTCACGAGCAAGCTCGTCCAACTCTTTATCCCTGGCACCTGCCCCTTTGAGACTCGCATAGCGTTCGAATGCAATCTCAAGGTTCTCTAGCTCTCCCTTGCTGGGAGATGGATGTTTCTTTACCCTCTTACAACCGGGCAACCTGGCATTAGACGTGCCTGGTTTCGATATGCTGCGCGTCACCGGCCAATCCTGGCCTCCCACTCGCTTCTCCTTGCCTCCTCCCGGCACTTTAGCTTTCGCACTTGTGGAAACCTGTTGGGCCCCTGAACACGAGCTATTGTTACCGGAGCGATAACCAGCAGGGTGGAAAGGCTGTTTGACTGGACTGATGTCAACGCTTGCAATGGAGGCTCTCTGCACACGGATTCGAGGAGTCGAGGATCCGAGTGGTAATATGCTGAGAACGCCGTCTTCTAGGTCATCATCGAATCCTGCCTCGAGTTCCCAGAAGCCGCACGAATTTGGGCTAGACTTCGAACTCGCCACATCGTTGATAAGCCCAAACACGAACGAGGGTCTTTCCGTGGCTATTACGGGCTTCATTGGTGTACTGAACGGATCATCGAGAGCGTCCCTGCCGTTGTGTAATTTGCTACTAGCTGCCACGGGTTTTCTTGGGATTCGATCACCAGCTACTTGGCGTAGCTTTGCATTGTCAAGGTTGTGGCCCTTGTTGATGCGAATTTGTAGGTTCGAGACGCAGATCGAGCCTTCCAGTTTTGACCCTCCATCATTTTCGTCCTGCACGAGCGAAGCGCCTTGTCTCTCTAGTATGTCCATCATGTCATCAGATGTAGAAGACTTTGCATGCCAACGGTCCTACACATTTGACATTTTCTCAAAGACTTTAGATCCGACGGTGCGTGGCTTTCTGGACGTGGACCCCATGTTAAAAGCAGCTCGTGTTGGCTTCAAGGTTTCTGTTGCGGCAAGCATCGCGGTAACCTTCTGCTGAATCTCTTCACCAACATTTAAACCCTGCCAAGCCTGGCGCTGCCCATCAATATCGTTCGCCTGAGTTCTGAGTGTCTGCGGAAATGGCACGGAGCACGACTGCTTCAAGCCTCCAGACCGAAAACCGCCGGAGAGAGGTTCGGACTGGGATACCCTTCTAGCAGAATCTCCTAGATTCCACCTGCCAGAAGATTGTTTTGGCTCTTTTGTAGTCATTGCCCGCGTTAACCTAGGAGGAAAATAGGAGGGCAGAGGCGCCGTAGGAATCTCCTGAGCCGCAGGCTCGCCGTCGGCACCTTGGGTAGTGATCGTTGATTGCCTTGGTGTAGTCAAGAAACCGTGCAAAGCGCAGTCGGATTTCATGGTGCACAATCGCGCTGGAGAAGGGTCCTTGTGTTGATAACCAGACGTATCATCGGCATCTGCATGGCCGCTTGACTCGTCCAGAAGCGCACTGGCCATGGCATCGAAGTTGATGGAGAGAGCACTCAGACGTCGCGTCTTCCTCGCTCTCTCCGAAGACGACCGAGTGTTCTTTGGAAAGGTTGTGGCTAGCTCTAAGGACAATTAGAAATCTGGGTAGTGGAGTGTTTAGTCGTGTGAGTCTCTACCTGGTTTATCGGCGTGTAGAATGGCTGTCGTCTGACTCAGTGCTCGGCGTGAACCTAAAGTCTTGATCATGTTCTTCTTCCGACCGCCATAGGTAATCGGTTTTGACGGCATCGGAAGGGTATTCGCGAGGAAGCAAAAGCAAGCAGTTCAAAGTTGGATACACCGAGGCTTGCCGGTAAGAATAGATCAAGCAGAAAGGAGAGAAATGAGTGACGGAACCACAAAGAGACTCGTCACTGCCCGGTTGGTAGACGAGCCGCCCAGCGGTTACTGTTGCAAAGAGCGGCACAGTCGACGACAATGAACCGCGAGGCTCGAGGCACCAAGCAGTGGAAGAAGAAGAAGAAGAAGAAGAAGAAGAAGAAGAAGAAGAAGAAGAAGAAGAAGAAGAAGAAGAAGAAGAAGAAGAAGAAGAAGAAAAAGGAGTGGGCATTGAGTCAACCGAAACTCGAGATGATTCGGGACGCGCCGAGAGGGAACGCTGGATAGGGTGATTTGCGGGAAGGTGGTGCAGAAAGTGAAAATGGGGAATTAGACAACGCGGTCTGAGCGAAAGTCTCGTGATCCAATATGATTCCGATGCCCACCTTTCGGTGCACTTGAATGGGCAGGTGCCAGGGAATCAGTGTAGCCTATTGTACCTGCCTGTTTGAATCTACATCCAACTGGTGCCTGCCTACTCTTGGTGGGATTGTGACCAAGGGGGAGGTGCGGCGCAAGAGGCACACAAAGTACTAAGGTAAGGTACGTTAGGTAGTAGGTAGGTGCTCAAGGTAGCCCCCAGCTCGGTTGTTGGGCAGTTAGCACCCACTTCGGCGCAGTGACAGATCCCAGGCAACAAGACGGCACGCTGAGGAAAGCCCTATTAATGTAGCATGGACCAAATATCTTACTCTCTACCGCACGTTAGCCTTGATAATCCATCATTTCGATTTGCGACGACACTTTTAACGCAAAGTGGGTGGCGCCTTGGAGTTTTGATTAAAGTCCTGTTTGGTGGTCTAGAGCGCCATCTCGATTGGAGAGTCATCATTGCTCCTTCTTTCAAGAGGAATGATATCCATGGCTGGAAGGTTGCCAAGGTTTGTGGTCGAGATTGTGCACGGGACGGGATCCCTGGATCTGCATCAACCAATGGAAGCTGTCTGTATCGCCACAACGGTCGAATGAGGTTGGGAAGTCCGCCACGTGACAGGGAGACTCGCGCACTATCGCAAGTCCGCCTTATTTCGCCCACGGACAGTTAGTGTAAGTCTCCACCCTTCCTTGACGAAATGGTTACGATTACCATGGGTCTCGAAAATGTCATCATGGCGGTCGCGCAGATTTGCATCATTGCGGACACTATCAATATTGTTCGCGGGTGGGATTGCCGACATCTCATTGTCAACTCCGCAGGGAGAAGACGCTCGACGGTTTCGATTACTTGATATCTTTCCGGGAATCCCCTGACTGTGACCCTGCTTCCGCCCAGGAGGCGTGGTGCTGCGCAACGCAAGCTCCGTTAAATCCTGGTGAGATCCCCGACTCTTCCGCGTCAAAAGTACGATCGAATTCCGGCAGCCGACGACCCAACACCCATCTCGAAGGGCAACCAAATAGCTCATTTCACGATCGAATATACGCACAAGGCCTTGCGCGATGTTACAATCAACCCTCCGTGGTGCTTCGATGCCTTTCCGGCGAATTACGCCGGCAGGTACATTGAACGGTGCCTGGAAAAGGCTGTTTAACTCGGGCGCGGAATCTAGGCCGACGACTCAGCTACGTTTGGGGGGTCGAACAAGCCCCCTGAACAGCACGCTATTGAGAACGCGGAAGCTGTCGCAGCCAAGCTTCGCAAACACCGTGGGAAACACTTGCCGCGGGACGACGAGGCGGGGGTTCCGCTTCTCTGCACGGCAAAGAAGCAGCCAGGGCACGGCCGGCGAGGAACCGCAAAGCTTGGGCGCGAAACTCAAGCGGCTCTCGAAAGAGTATGGGTGGGCGGCCGTGGGCGTTTACTTTGGACTGAGTGTTTTGGACTTCCCCTTCTGCTTCCTCCTCGTGCGAACGGTCGGGGCAGAAGCAATTGGTGGGATTTTCCCATCCCTGGAGTTACGCGCCCCTTTCATGATGGCTAGCTAACATGCCGTCCTTTCGTAGGCAGGGTTGAACACTACGTCGTGTCTAGTGTGACGGCAATCATCCCGGAGCCGGTGCGGCGCCAGACCAGTGAGCTGGTCAGCAGTGTATGGAACGCCATCAGGAAGAAGGAGGTAAAGGAGATGGGCAAAGAAAATGCCACGGATGCGGTAGAGATGGCGACGTGGGACGTCAAGGAAGCGGAGGAGCATAATAGGGAGGGCCCAAGTACGTCACGCGTTCAGGCTATCCCAGTTGGCTGGTTGTGCTGATCGTTTTCCAGGTCTGGCTACGCAGCTCGCGCTTGCGTACGCAATTCACAAGTCCCTTATCTTCTTCCGAGTACCCCTTGCCGCCGCAGTTACGCCCAAAGTGGTCAAGGTACTGAGGGGTTGGGGCTGGAACATTGGCAAGAAAGTACCTCCTCGCGCTTCTTGATATCGAGAGGCGACGGTGAACGGGTGGAGACAAGATATGGTAGAGGCGATTGAGCACCATGGTTCCAAAACCCCTCCACTCACAGAGTGTTTACCTTGTATACTACGACGACCCCACAAGCCAACTCGGGCATATATCTGGATCGGATGTTCATCAGGATATCTCCAACTAAGGGTTCGTGGATGGGGCCGTCGGCTGTGAAACTTTGCTAGAATGTAAGATAGGAGGACATTGTTCATAGATACCAATGATCACGGTCACGGTCTCGGCGCTGGCTTAGCCTTAACCGACTTGCATGTACTATTCACGCACTACGCGCGATCCATCAAAGCCACGGCTGTTGTTTGTTTTCGCTAGCAGCACCATATATGGTTATGATCCGTTGGAAGCAAGCCGTCCACCTGCTACTACATGACGTCGCGTCACAAATCTGCTCGTGGACGTATGACGAAGAATCAAAACGTTCGGGAGGGCTTCAAACGAGACTTGAGGCGAGATGAGGAAGGAGTCTCCGCCTAGGTCCCCTCTGTTTTCGGAGTCATGAGGTTTGACACACAGACCTATAAATTGGATCTTCACGGAACTCCAGCGCGAGCCCCACCCATGCTTCGGAAAATGGGTCCCTCAGGTGTGCGGGGGCCGCAGGGCTTCGATTCACGTTCTCTTTCTGTTTTTAGAGGGGAGGTCGTTCGTTTCGAAACGGAGCTCAGGCTGGAAATTGGTTGGGCCGTGAATCGTCACAAGGTTAGGCAATGAGACAACGGCGCCTGTGGAGTATGTAGAGTGCGTGGATAGCCCAGCCCCCATCTGGTGTTGTCCGAAGACGAGGCCGGCCCCATGCGCAAGCCACCAGGCAGCCACGCGTCAGTGCCACAAGGAAAAGGAACCCGAATAGATGCTTCTGAAGTAATCTTGCTATATAGGGTCTTTGCGACACGTCGGCGCGTGCAGTTGGGCTGCGTCGATGGTTCGATGCACCGTACGCAAGGGAGATGGACGATGCCTGCAGGCGATCACCCCAAATGGCGCAAGGATCTGACTCTTCGGCCGAGAATGGCAATAGGAAGGTGGGGGAAGGGGNCGCTCTCTGAGGATTTGAGCCAGGCGGAGAGATCGTCCCGGGCAAATGCTACGTCGGCGGTTACGGGGACGCGCAATGCCACCGTGGGAGGAAGCCATCATCAAGGAAGCAAACCAAGCCTGCCCGTAGCCGCCGTGGCAGCACTGCTCAAAGGGTTGCGATATGCCGAGCCGCAGAACGCAGCCCCAGCTAATATCGAGTGATTCTAACCTTTCCTGGCGGCACTGGTGCGTCATGCCTAGATGCGTCAAGGAGGGAAGGGAAGATGGTGGGAGACTCGACGGCCGTGCCCACTTGGAAGGGGAAGGGGAAGGGGAAGGGGAGCCTTACAACAACCAGTCGGTGAGATCCAGCGAACATGTGGAGACAGCTGCCCTGCGGAAGGGAAGCGGCTGTTTGTAACAGCAGGTACATGGGTGATGGCTGCACAGTTCACCCAAGAGGGGACGGATGGGCGGATGCAGCCGGCTGGGGTCTAGAATGACTGCTAGATTGGGAGCTGGTGTTGGCGACGGCGCCGATGCATCCGGCCCGGGCGGTGAGACGCATCGACGGCGAGGGCCTCAGGATTGTGAAGTCTGTCACGCGTGAACCTAGATGGAACGGAGAGTCTCCGGGTATGTCATGGATCATGTGTCAGACGTTGATGTCAAGTCAGTATCCCATGGCGTTTCCGCCGTCGTTGGTTGAGGGTCTCGACGCTGCGCTGGTGTCCGGGAAGCCGGGACAGACTGGAATGCTGCCAACAGCTCCTTGACACGTGCGTTGGCTGAATGGGGTAAGGGAGGGGGCCAGCCAAGCCCCCAGGCGCCCGGGCTTCTGGTTCGTGCCAAGGCATTCTCATTGCTAGTCATCCGTGCAGACTTGGATCAAAAGGGTGGCATGCTTTTCTCTGGTTCGTTGTTCGGGGACACGGGCCTGGACATGGGTATGAAGTTGCAACCCGGCTGCATGTCTGCCATGATCAATAGACCGTCATACGGGGATGCGGACATGAGCTTAGCGGCTGACCTCAGTCAAGCTGGCAGCGGGGACAAGACGAAGTGCCGTCACATCGGATCACATGCTTGGAGCTCGAAAAACCCACGGTTTCATGGCGTTCATCCGTTCTGGACAAACGTGCACATGGACAATGGCCGACATCCGAAGCGAGAGCAAAAAAGAAAAAAAGAAAAAAACCACCAACCATGTATGACCCCGTCGACTCCGGGTGGGATAAAACCTTACTATGCACGTGTAGTGGCAGTGTTACGTGGACAGGCCTGTCTATGAAGGAAGAGGCAAACTTAAACAGACAGAATTCCATTTAACTGTGCGTGCGCAAGATTTTGTTCAGATGCTCGAGAGAAGTTTAAAAAAAAAAAAAAAAAAAAGGCCACGAGTGGGATGTGAATTGGTCAATTTACGAGGGGCATTTAGAGTTTGGCACACGCAGGGGGTGTCTGCCTGTCGAAGCAGGGGGGAAGGGAGGCCAGGGGGGTGGGGGCCCTCTGAAAGGTGGGTCCTGGGATTTCCAACAATGTCCACCTCAGATGAATGAATACGTGATACGAAAAGCCCTGAGACGGGAGCTGGCCAGGCCGGACGGCAGCCACCGTGTCATTTGAAGGACGGAGGAATTTCCGAGCCATGAATGACAAGTGGCGCCATCCATCTGCCTGTGGCCGTCGCACTCGCCGCATGCTTCCAAAATATGCGCAGGTGAATGCTACGGTCGCCGTTATTATGGATTCCTCGTAGGTTCCAGCGAACCCAACAGCCTGAATGGCGGTGGCTCCCATGTGGAGATCGTGAGTGGGAATCCCTATTCTTTGACAAACCCCTCATCGCTCCCACACCCCCCTCGGCTGGGGCGTCTGGTCGGATTGAGCCACGGGACCGCATCTACGGCATAACTTTGTGCGGCGTACAGTAGAGTTTCGCTTTCGCCTGCCCCGTTGCGGAATCCGCACCCTGCTTTGTTACACTTTGGAACTAGAAGGGGTAGGTTCGACCACGGTACCGTTGCCTTCGAACCGTCCTCGCATGGTGAGTCGAGGTACCGCCCACCCCCCAGTTGAGATTAGCACCTGCTTCCCTCATTGACAGGAGCGTCCGAAGAAAGAAGCGTGTTGGTCTTGTTGATACGGATCTCGCCAACACCCTTCCATCGGACGCTACCAGCGCGACGGCCGCGAGTTTGTTTGCCCTCTCTCTCTCTGAGCTCATGTCTGCTTGCCGGGTTCCAGACATTCGGTAGTCCCCGGGTTATGCTCGTTTTGTCATTGCGGATGTCGCGCCCGCCGCGTGGACAGAGGTCGTGGGACAAGGTCGACAAATTCCGTCTATAAAGCAGGGAGGACATCCGCTGCTGGCATCATCATCATCCTCATCGTCATCATATTCATGCTCATGCAACCCTTCGATCTTCTCCAATACAGGCACCATCCCCGGCGCCAACTTTCTGCTACCACCAACCGCGCTCAACTTTCCACTACAAGGGCACCCACCACCCCCATTTTCCCTCTTGTTGCACCTTTTTAACGCACGAACAAACTATATCATCCCTTCCGCAGTCCTCTGCCTCCTCCGTCCGTGTGCCATTATTCAGTCATCGCTCTAAGAGCGCATCGAAGCCCGTTGCGATTGGATACACCCTGGTCGCCGGCTGCCCCATCTTTGGCGATTCGGCCTCAACCCACCCCTCCCCCCTCCCTCGCTTCGTTTCAGCCCACCGATCATCCACCATACCCTTGTTGCCCACCTTGCGTCCCGTCCTCGACGCTATTCTTGTCAGTGCAAGCTGGGTCTTCCGAAGACGAGTACATATGAACCCACGCTCGCCCGTATCTCCCGACCAACGTACGATGATGTCCATCGCTTCTCAAGGCAATCCCCTCCCTATTCCTCAACAAGAATATTATCCTCATTGCCGGGCTCCCTTAGCTCCCTACTACACTTATCATCGCGAACCCCTCATGTACGATCCATTGATCATGGCTGCCGGCCCCCAAGCTCCCACTCCTCCTCACCTCAGTCCCCACGCCCGGCAGGATGCTGCTGTTGCCCAGGCGCTCGAGATTGCGCGCGAGAGCCCCGACGGCGCACAGGATCCTACCGTGAGCAAGATCCTCGAGCAGGCCTTGTCTGAGATCTGGTCAAAGGTCCAGGCCCAGCCGAGCTCCTACGTCATGTCGCGCGACGAGTTTGCCGTCTTCAACTTTTTCCAATATCGATTTGTCGGCAACAACACGGCCATCCTCGCTCGCAAGCGTTTCTGGGACAACTGCCATGCTTGAGCAGTCCCACACTACCAGCCATCACTCCCTGCCCCGGTGTTCTTCTGCGGAAGACCAGGGGAAGGGCCATGCATACCTCACGCCGAAGAGTGGCATTCTTCTTCCTCTGAGGTGCAGCGGGACGAAGAAGCGCCAAGTCCCCTCCTCCGAGCCAAAGGCCCGCACGGGAGACACAGGCTGTCATCTGCCCTCCCGCCTGGACGGACAGCGCTGCAAGGCGTCTGGCTGGTGCTGTTTCTGGAAATGTTCTGGAACACACGAGCTTGCTGTCATTGCATGTCACTGTGCACCAAACTCTGTTGCGCGCGAGGCGCTGATGCGAGTCCGTGCCCGGGACTCGGCATACTCGGTGGTGGGGCTCTGCGCCCACTAGCGGTGCCAGCACCAGCTGGCAATGGCCACCAAGGCGCCTAAAATGCAAGCCAACAAGCAGCCCTACACGCTTACTTGAGCGCTGGGCCTCTAATCCTCACCGGCATAAATGTCACGGCGCACAACGCCATCACCAAACACCGGGACAGAAGACTCACCAGTCTATTTATCAAGTCGTCATTAGTCTAGCATACCGTAATGGAAGCATCGAATCAGATGCCAGAGCCAAGGTGGAAGTGTCGTGGTGCATTTCTTCACGAGACCTCGGAATTGCTAGTCGCATATTCATCGGCACAATCACATTGTAATAGCTTAATGGAAATTAACGAATCACGAATTTAATTGTATGAATAGAGAAACAAGGTTCTGAAATTTGCCTACACGCAACGCAAGTGACAGAATCCGCATGGATCCTACAGGCGGCTATGGTCGGGTTCCTTTGAGCGTCCGTGGCCATCGGTGGTTTGCAAGAGTGCCCGTCCATCCATAGAGCCAGGCGATGGCTGCTTCTACAGTCGGCTTCATCATCGAACACCTGAAGTATATTCAGTTAAGTGGAGTTTTATTCTAAGCAAGACGTGGGATCGACGGGATGCCTCAGATGCTTATATCGTACTAAGTTAGCTTTGGTGGAATTTAGTATGCTGATGCGCCTGCTCGTAGTACCTCGTCGGCTTGTAAGATCAGGAAACCCATCGAAACTGTAGGGATGCATCCAACCCGCACCACTTCCGCCTCCTCGCTGAGGAACGTCCATTGCCCGACTTCAATAAATAGCAGCACTGTGAACACCAGCTTGGCAATAAAACATTGTTCAATATGCCGAAACCGCCAAAGCAGCGATATCAGACTGGCAAATGGCCTTGAGACCGCGTACCTCAGGGAAGGTGCAGCCGCCCACGTAATATCCATAGGCCGTTGCGCCTTCCATACGGTGAGCAAGCGTCCTTGCAAGTTCCTCTGTGGCAAGCCTCCTAAATCACAGGCAGGCACGATGGGGAGATGCTTTACTCTCTGCTTGGTCCATCGAATCCGACCTGTCCTTTAAGTTTTTCACAAGCTTTATGTGCTTGTCAAGCCGAAAGAAAATAAGCTACCTTCCTGCACCGAGCAGCAAACCACCTCAACCTTTTCCTCGATACCGGCGTCCAGCTACGTACACTACATCGTCACCACCTCTGCTCTATCCGCCTCTCTGCGTCAAGGGGGCTTTGAAATGGCCCGGCCGCTCTACGGCTTCTTGACGTTACTCGCTGCGACCGTGGTGCAATCTAGCTACTACGCGCCCAGTGACCTCAAGCACCAGATCCACCGTGCCAACTGGGAGCAGAGTCATGGGACACCGCCGGATCTCTCGAGCCAGGCCAGAATGCAGCGACGTTTTGAGATGACATCTCCCCTTCTTACACCATGGGGAGCTATGTCAGACCAAGGACCGACGTTTGAACCTGTCCTGTCTGGCATGTCGGCATGTTCCATGGTCCTGATGCGACACCGCTTCGTTGACAGCCATAGTAAGCCGTTTGTCAGTAAGTGATGTAGTAGAGATCCACAAACCTGTCCCGAGTCATGGCGTTTCAACGGCACAGACTGCTAATGTACGGCCCCCGGTAGCACAATACTTGCCTCCACCGAACTGCCCCTTTCAGCGAGTCGCCATAAACTTCACTGCATCTGTTGATGGATACGAGCACGACCGAACCGGCATCTTGTACCTTGGTGACACAGAGGTCTGGAGAACCTCAACTGCCGAGTCCAACGGCCCTCCTGGTGTTACCTGGACGCACTGGGAAGATCAAGCTTCGTACTTCAGCCTATGGAAAAAACCACAGATATTCATCTTCGAGCTATGCAACAGCTTGAAGCACAACTTTACCGGCGCCATTGATGTTACATTGACGGCAACCTTCTTCAAGGTTGAGGTCCTTTCCATTACTGCTCCGCCGGCCGACTCAATATTTCCCATATCCTCTCGGAGGAGTCTGCTTCATCAAGGAAGCGCCTTTCGGTATCCCGAGCAGGAGGCCTCTAGCAACATTACGATTCCGAGAAACACTAAGCGGGCCGTTTTGACCATCGCTGCGACTGCTCAGGCAGACGAGGAGTTTTGGTGGAGCAATGTCCCCGAGTCATGCAAATCCTCGTTCGACGGAGGCAAGACCCAGCTTCCGGCACTCAGCAGCTTCCGAGAAGTTCGGGTGCGGATTGACGGTGAAATTGCCGGCGCTGCCTGGCCGTTTCCGGTCGTCTTTGCGGGTGGTGCGGCGCCGCCGCTTCATCGCTCTGTCGTCGGGATCCAGACCTTCAGTCTACGCGAAGCTGAGATTGACTTGAGCCCCTGGCTTGCGGTCCTCGGCGATGGGACCGAGCACAAGATTAGCCTGGAAGTCGTCGGTATTGACGACAGACATCCCGACGGCCCCAAGTTTGTCACGGTGCCTAACCACTGGATCTTGTCAGGGAAGGTGTTTGCTTGGGAGGGCCAGCCGGACGAAGACCAGTCCGTCACCCGCGGCTCGCCGCCTCGCGTGTCGGTCAGCGACCTCGACTACAAAGCAAGCGATTGTGCCATAAGCAAGACGCTCGACTTGATGCTCGAGCAAGCCGTGAGCCGTCAAATCACAGTTGAAGCAGAAATTCTGACGCCAGGAGGCACACTCGCCACCTATGCCTGGAAGCAGAAATTCAACATGTCCGGAAAGTCGGCGTTCTTTTCAAAAACCAATTCGCAGATGGTACAGAATCTGTATAATACCAAGGACGTCGCCACAGTAGACGGCGAAGAGATCTATGGGTTGCGGCAAGATTATCCCATCTTCATGAACTTCACCTATATACCCCCTGTTGGGAACGTCACGCTTGGTATAGACGCCGATCTGCACCAAAAACTAGACAGAACGGTGACAGGCTTGACCGTCTTCACGAACGGCTTCGAGCCCTTTGACCTGTCCAAGTTGGACGGAATATGGAGGGGCACCACCATGCAGATCGATCACGGTGGCCATGTGCGCTATTATCAGTACAACAACGGGAAGCCTAGCCTTGGGTCTGGGGAAGTATCCGGTGACTACAGCCTTGCCCTACACGATGGAGATTTCCTGGGTGACCGTCCGGCCACAGGGCCAGCCATTTGGGGACGTTCGGTAAAGGTTGCGAACGACACCATCATTCAAGACAGGCTCTATATACACTTGCATGAGGAGCCTTGGCCATTGAATAAGATTGTTGGTGTGAGCTACGGCGACGGCGACAAACAGGCGATCCGGTCAGCAAACATGGCATGAATGGCACAGACCTTGATTGAGGCAGCCGAATTCCGGAAGAGGGGGTCCAAAGCGAAACGAGAGCTATGAGAATACTCAAGAACAGACTGCAACTACAGCTTTTGCATACTAAAATGACATTCTTGACACTCAATCCACAGGAGCGTGTGACGGGGGCATTGCGCGCAAGGTTTGCAGTATAAGCTTCGCAGTGATGACTTACGCGTATCCAGTGACCAGCCCAAGAGCGCGAAAACAAACCTTCTAGTAGGGACTAGTCTCATAGCGCAGGATCTCTCGTGTTCCTGGATCCTGCTGCAGTGTCTTAGCGCCATGAACAGTAGGGTCTCCCGATGAACGTTGCTCGCTGACTTCACGGTCGAGTAGCTTGTGGCGGCGGCGTCATGTCCAAGCTGGGTCGGGTCAGCCAGGACAAACGAGGCAACAGCCATTTCGGGCAACTTCCCAAGGAAGCAATCATGCTTAACGACGGCCGCAAGCGTCCGGAACAGCGTCATTCTGGCGAAGCTTGGATCAAAACGGAAAGGATGTTGTCAACTCGGTCCTAAGCGAAGGGAATCGCCCTCTTGGGTGAACAAGCCACAGGGTCGGCACTCGTGGACGCCGAGCTCAAGGGGATGCAAAGACGTCGTTACCGAGAGCCTGGAGAGTTCTGTCTCGTGGGAGAAGCGTGCGATGAGTGTGGGGGAGCCCCACGTTCACCGGAGAACCACATTCTTGAGAAGAGGAGATATAGACTCTTGTGGACCGGCATGCAGGTGGAGTGGCATGCGATTGACGTGTGTGTACCTGGTGTTTGGGGACGCTTGGGAACCTTGACAGTAGGCTCGACAAAGGATGTGGGTTCGGGGGGTTGCTCGATTCAGGATCTTCTAGAAGGATGAATCGAAGCACGAGTTGTGGCTGCAGCCAAGCAACGGGGTCGACGGAATGGAGGAGGGGTGTGAGCACCTTGGTTGAAGAGGGTTAGAGGGCGGTGCAGAGGTTACTTGCTTGCGTCGGATGCTGTCCGTGGACTAGAACAGCCTTTGGCGCGGCGTCGCGAGGCTTGACATGGCGATGCCCTAGTTCAGGAAGGTTTGTATTGTGCTGGGTCATGCGAGGGTTTTACGACTTGGCCAGAGGCAGATGGCATGCTCGAGCATGCTAACATAACTATGGGATGCAGATGACGTTTGGTAAGGTGGCTATGCTACGACACATTCGTTCTCGAACGTGATTATTTTTCCTGCTGTAGTGTGAGCAAGGAGAAATGCGAGAGGCGGCGGTAAAGCAGCAGGCCCAAGCATTGGCCTTTCGACGAAGGCGAAGGTAGTCTTCAAAGCCAAATCACTCAAGGGAACTTGCCCGAGACTCTGAGATGATCACATCAGCGTAGCCGCCAGGCGCAGTGGCAAGCTCCCTCCTTAGCTCGAAGCATATCCGCTGCAGGTTCAATGGCCAGAGGTGCACATGCACAAACGGCAGGCCTTGTGCGCGCTTCTCGATCCATGGAGCGTCCGAGCGTACATGTGCATCATGCTTAATATAGTTGCTACCGAAGCACTGGGCAATGCTCGGGTGAAGGTCTACTGCAGCAGCATGACATTTGGCGATGCGGATGGTGAGGCTGCGAGAGTTTCGTGGAGCCGGGTAGCCGCAGCGAAGGTTTTGGCTTGCTGCCGGCCATGGGGGTGGGGAGTAGGTAGGTAAGTTGGCAGGATAACTGACGAGAGTTAGAGTTAGTACTTAGGCGTCACTTGATAACCTAACTCTGGCGTGAGTACAAACTCAGTCCGTGTAGCTTGGTACAGTACGACAGAACAGCCGTTTTCTTGTAGTTGTAGTAGTAGTAGTTGTTGTTGTTGTTGTTGTTGTTGATGTGGTTTTCTGATTTATGGACCCGTGTAAAGCACTGCACGCTAACAGCTCAAAGGAGTCCACGCACGTGGGCTGTTGGATGGAAAGAAGAAAGAAGCGTCGTTGTATGAATGACGATGATGCCTGCGTCGGATCGGTGGGATGTCGGGGTCCGCCAAGACCGGCATCATACAAGGGGTTCCCGCGCTTCCGGTGCACATCCCATCCCATCCCATCCCCCGTCCGATCGGAGCCAGGGATTATGATGCGCTCACTCACATCACTGTCTCTCGCGCGTAGGTGGAGGGCCACCAAGAAACAGATCCTTTTCGACCCGCCGCAGCCCGTGATGGACGATGGAATTGCAACGCATGAATGAAGCATGTCCCCCTTGCCTACTGCGCGGCATTCATTGCCAGTACTTCGCACTGCAGGGTTCAAAATCGAATCCGGGTGACCGCAGGGATGCACCGCCGCGCGACCAATACCAATGAATGGCGTTTCACCAAGGGCGGCAGCAGAAACAATTACCGCGGAGACCCTGGAGCCTATCAACCCATTCCAGCGGAACCCTATTCTCACAGATTAAAAAAAAAACGATACGTGCCCCCTGCACCGGCACAAATCCTCCGGCATCCAGCACCAAAATCCGTCAGAGAGCAGAAGCCAACAGAAGGGAAGAGGCCTCTCTCTTTTCCCCAATGTGGACGTGGAAACAGCTGGCGCGGCTAGGAAAGGGAAGGGGGAGGGGAAAAGGTCTGGGCGCTGACACAATCATGAGGTGTATCCCTTCCATTCCCGTCGCCTGGGCTTCCAGCATGGGGCCTTGGATGAGGTCATCGCGGCCGCGGCGTGGTGGGGCTGCAACTGCCGATGGCTCCGGGCGCCCAGTCGTGCCTTCCTGCTGCTGCTCTGCTGCTGCTGCTGCTGCTTCTGCCTGCTGATTTATAGGTACCTCGCGCATTGTAATTGTGCTGGCGAGGTACTAGGTCGGCAAGTAAGGGTAGGCACCTGGGTAGGTAAGGCGTGGCAGCGGGCTAGTTAAGGCAGGTTAGGCGCGGGCATGGACATCATTGACTTTCATGAGGGAGGAGTCAAGGGCGCTGACGTCTGAGCCGCAGGCTAAGGGCTCCCTATGACGACCCTGGATATCTGCTGATGCTTTGGGCTGACTCCCTCGAACACCATCCATCTGCCCATTAAAGTCGGCTTCCCTCACAAATTCTTTTTTCCATCATTTCCCATTCAGCTTCCATTCTTGCCATCCTCCACCAATCCCAGTACTTCGATACCAGCATTCACCAGCAGGGCCGATCAAGCTGTTGCCCGCCAACGTCTCCATCCCTTCAAACCACAGCACTCTGCAGCATTTACGGCACACCCTTCAGCAGCAGGCAGCATGGCTCTCATCCCCCTAGCTCTCCGCGCCTTACAGTTCCTTTGGATCCTGCTCATCACGGCGCTCATCGGCAATGTCATCGCCAGGAACATCAATGGGCCCATGGCCACGATCAACTTCACCATGTTCACCACCGCCTGGTCTTGGATCACCTGTCTCTACGGCCTCGCCGCCTGCTTCATGGTCAGCCTGGCCATCCCCATCATCATCCTGCCCCTCGAGGGCCTCGCCGTCCTCCTGACCTTCATCAACTCCATTGTTCTGGCCGCCAGGCTCGGCGCCCCCAACTGCGGCAACATCCGCGGCTCCGGCCCCACCGACGACTGGATCGGCTTCGGCGACCGCAACGTCGAGCACCGATGCCGCGAGATCCAGGCCAGCACCGCCTTCATGTGGTTCCTCTGGGCTTGCTTCTGCGCGTCCTTTTTCTTCGCCTGGAAGGAGTCGAGGGGACTCGGCCGCGGCTCTTCCGTGCGCTCTTCCCGACCCAACATGTCCCAGGTCTAGACGCAATCCAGCAAAGCATGTACAGCATAGTGCTGTTCTCGGATACCCAGAAAAGAGATTAGAGATGCTAGAATCATCAGCTCTGATACACGAATTGTAATGCATAGTAGTCGTGTGCGGTCACTCGGGGCTTGCCGAGCCGTGTCAGGATAGGGTGGGAGTGTAGCTCAATGAGGAGTTCTCTGGTTATAGCAATGTGTGCATAATGTTATTCGTACAAACGGTCTAATAAATCCCCAAGTCTTGCCTTGCTTGTTGGAATGTTTCAGTGATAGAGCTTGGGCTTTTGTGTTTTCAAGTGACTCTTTTTCCTGGCCACCTCAATATGATCCTGGCCATGTATCGATTGCCAGTTCTCCTTGTCTATGATCCAAATATGAAAACGCCAGAACAAAAATGATGGTAAGAGTCTCGGCTAATGACTGATCCATTCTAGTCCGGACACTTGGCCAAGTAATCCTGTTGACCATAAAATCCTATAGACATTTCTGGGTAGGCAATCATAACGATGTGGCCGCCTCCACTGCTCCTGCAACCTTGAATGCCTTCTTGTTCGTCCATCGGACTTCAACATTGTGTGCCCATTCCATGTATCGTGCCCAACCTGCAGACGCAGCTCGTTAGTTATCCTCATTGCCCATGGACAGATGTTGGGACGCGTGACGTCGCAAAAAGGTACTTACTCCAATAGGCGAATTTGCGGCCAAAGTACTTGCCCATCCACGGCACAATCATCATCGTGAGTAACAACTGAAGCTGTTCCAGGCTCCGCTCCCACTCGGCCTGGGCTTCGGAGTCGGCGTCGGAGTAGATGTCGCTCGTGGAATCGGACGGCAGGGAGTCTACATCGTCCTTCTCGTCGAGTCCGGGGACATCCCGCAGGTCGAACAGAGATTCGCCGTCGGACATGGTGACGGCGGAAGGTTGGCGGGAGCTTGTGAGATGTAGCTGGGCTCGCGGCGGATGGATCGTCGTGTGCCGTCCAGATGCAACCCCAGGGGGACGTGTGAAATGCGTGACACGACCGGCGGTGGGATTTCGGCTATCGCACTTCCGGGCTCGGTTGCGGAGTAATGGGATTCGGGCGCGCGATCTGGATACACCGCAGCTTTACTGCATAAGATCCCCCAGCGGCATGTCCTGCACCTTCAGGTCGATGGCAATTGAAGGTGTCGAGGTGGTCTTCGATGATGGTTTTCGTTGGGAGACTGCTGCAGGGTACGAAGTACAGAGGTACCTCGACTCGGGACACTCGTGCGGCTGCATGACGTGATTGGTTTGCTGGGGGACCTGCCTCACCGTTTGTCGTGGCGATGTGCAGACCACGTGACTGGCCAAGCTTAGCGAGATAGTGCGTAGGGATCACGTCCACGCTGTGACTCTTATCCAAGTCTTGCTAACATCTTTCCTTGCATCAAACCAAACACTCAGAACCATCGCCGATCAGCCCCTCGTCACTCGCAAACCCAGCGAGATCATCATTGCCTTGGTTTCTTGGTAGCCAAACAGTCCGCCTCTGGCCCAGTCCCCAATCATGGAGGGAGAGGTAAGTAGGATCAGCCCTCCTCCCACTCCCATTGGCATGCAGCGGCGGCGGCGGCCATTTTAGCCCTTGCCCCTCCAAGACGCCTGTGCTATGAAAATTTACCCCACCGTTCACTATATTTCCTTCGCCTCTATGCCATATCCGCTGATGTGCATCTTGGCTGCCACCACCGCTTTTGACTCATCCCCGTTACCGACATCAATTTGTCCTCCCTTCTTTGCCCCAAACACTTCCATCACTGCCATCGAAAACCACCTCTTACTCACCCTCTCTCCTTACGTAGGACCCCCAAGTCGAACGCAAGTCTCGCAAATCCGTCGCCTTCACTGACGAGCAAATTGTCGTCGACGCCGACGGATCCGTCACGATGGTAAACGCTGCCGAGGACCCCAAGGACACTACCGCTCAGTCACACACGCCGCGTACGCCGCCACTGTCTGCTGCGCTTGGTGCTTTTACTGATCCTGTTCCTGAAGTCGGCACCGACGAAGCCCCACCCCCGGCCGACGATGGAGGTCTCGACCTCTCGCTCCTGAAAAAGAAGAAGAAGAAGAAGGTCAAGGCCGAGGACGGCGAGGAGCCCGCCGGCGACGATGCCGCAGCGCCTGCCGAGGATGGAGGTCTCGACCTGACCCTGAAGAAGAAGAAGAAGAAGAAGGCCAAGGAGACTGGGGAGGATGATGAGTTCGCCGCTAAGCTGAAGCAGCTCGAGGTTCAGGACAACGAGGAAGCTCCCGAGGTTGCCGAGGAGCAGGAGGGCGATATGGATGCCGGCACCGGTATCTGGGCACACGATGAGACCAAGGCCGTCGGCTACAACCAGCTGCTCCAGCGCTTCTTCCACCAGCTTGCCCAGAAGAACCCTGACCATGCCCTCAGCGGCACCAAGAGCTACAAGATCCCCCCGCCCCAGTGCATGCGCGAAGGCAACCGAAAGACCGTCTTCGCCAACATTGCCGACATCTGCAAGAGGATGAAGCGAACCGAGGAGCACGTCACCGCTTACCTCTTTGCCGAGTTGGGTACCAATGGTTCAGTTGACGGAAGCCGCAGATTGGTCATCAAGGGTCGTTTCCAGCAGAAGCAGATTGAAAACGTCGTAAGAAAATACATCAGTAAGTCCTTGCCAGTCCTGACTGCGCTTTGCCTTGATGCTGACCTCTTCATAGTCGAGTACGTCACATGCAAGACTTGCAAGTCGCCTGATACCGAGCTCAGCAAAGGAGAGAACCGTCTGTACTTCATCACATGCAACAACTGCGGCTCTCGTCGCAGTGTCACTGCCATCAAGACTGGTTTCTCTGCCCAGGTCGGCAAGAGAAAGAAGATGCAAGGTTAAGGGGTCACTCAATCAGTTCCAGCGGAGCTCTCTTCCTCCTTTTCTACCCTGTTGTTTCGATTGGCGTCTTAGTCTTGAACTGCTCACGATGGTGGGAAAGGCACAAATGGGTAACGGTGATGGGTTCTAGGCTTTCCCGTTACACAATGGGGGGAATCTCGCTGGGCAACCGTGGCACAAAAGATGGATATCTGGTGGTCAGAGGATGGCGCAATGGTGCATATGTATTGCGTTGGAATGATTTGATGTCCTAAATACGATACAGCCAAAAACAGCATAGGCCTTGAATGAGGAACGATTACAAAGGACTTGTAACGAATATCAGGGTCAAGTTTGCAAGCTCATTCATGTCCAGTAGAAGAGACAAGTGAATGTCCATTAGCAATTTTTAGATTGCAAAGATTCCCCTTTGCAAATCGTAGTAATATTCGCCATCCTAAACCAAGCACATTTTGCCGACCACCTTCCCGGCTCCGTCTGCTTCCGATTTCTGGTCGGCTCGCTCATGCTATTCGGACGACCATGCCAGGATCGATGCCGACTGGCACTGGATCCTGTTGTTTTCGAATCCTCGCGAACAGTGTATGTGTTTGATAGGTATAATACAGGTAATCCGACGACAAACAATAAGGGAAATACAGCCGTCCATGGCCTCCTCGTACGAACAAGGTTATAAAAAAATAAAAAATAAAAATGCGTTCCACCCTACGCCGCGTAACTCCTCATGGTGCCAAGCTCCCAGAACGGTATGGTCGTTTCCTACTCGGCCGCGCCCGCTCTGGTAGCTTCGTCCAGCTGCTCCTTGACGTCGACCTTGGCCGAGTCAAACGTGGTCTGGCTCCATCCTTCCAGCTGGTTCTTTTCCATGTACTGCGAGAGCACCTTATCCTCCCACTTCATAGCCTCCAGCAGCTTTGTCTGGAAGCTGCCGTCGAAGTCGCGGAAGCGACGGTCGAGATGCTCGGTGAAGGCTCCGAGTGAGTCTCGGACAGGCATCGGGCGGAATTCTGCCTGGGAATCTTCTGTGACAAGCGTCAGAATATGGCCATGACAGGATTGGGGCTGCGGGGTGGACCTACGGAAGCGGATGCAGTCTACCATCATCAGGAAGAGCTCGGTGTCGGCAAGTCGCTCCACAACCTGCCGGTCGTCCTTCAGTGTAGTGTCGTTGATTTTGGCCCAGTCGTCCCGGATGTACAGCCTCCTCCATATCAATCTCTTGGCCTCTTTCATCTCATCCTTATGGCAGCTGCTCTCTGCCACCTTGAGCGCAAGCCAGAACGGGTTGGCGATTTCGGCTCTCGCTTCCGGGCTCAATGCAATCAGTGTTAGAAGATCAATCAGCGTCATGGCATCAAGAGCCTCGTGCTTGAGGAGCCGCTTCATGCCATCCTCAAAGACCTGATACAACGCCTTTTGTCGGCGTGGGATGTTCGTGCTATGGGTCTCCATAGCGAAATGCAGCGCTGCTGCATCATCGACCGCCGCGCGTGTGCAAGGGCTAACGAGATCGTACAGCTGGTCCTGGATCTTGACCGTGATCAGTTCCTTGTCCACCTTTTTGAGGTTCTCCTCGTTTCGAGCTTCGTCGATCTTCAAGGACCCAGCCTCTTCTGCCTCTGCTAGGAGGGCGAGCTTGCCCAAGCTTAGTTCGATCTTTTTGTTCCAAACTTGCTGTTCCTTGTGCAGACCAAGGTCGACCAGCGTGGTTGCCGCACGTCCAATGTCCTTCTCATGCTGTATCTCGTTGATCCATGCTATGCGAGCCAGTTCTGGTTTGGTTCGAAGAAACTTGGTTTTGAAGCCACGCTTGTCGAGGTCAAACCCAAGAACGGCTTCAACACCGTGCTTCACAAGGAGGTATTCATACAAAGGAAAGGCAAAGGACTGGCCGAAACGAAGAATGCACGACTCCATCTCCTTTCTTTTGTTTTGCAGCAACTCCTCCATTCTCCGTAGATCTCCTACGTTGCGATTAGGTTGCGAGATGCTGTCTTCCAGATCCATAATGTGGTCCTGTAGAATCACAGCCAGAGCATCCAGGCTCTTGTGCTTCTCGGCTATTTGGGCAGCTTCAAGCCACCTCCCGAAACGCGCCAAAGTGACGGGCCTCTCGTATTTGTCTGTGTTGTACGCCAGTAAGAAATCGTGCCCGAGCTCCTTTTGATCCGAACTTGTCTCTGCCCACAGAGCGTACTCGAGGGTTGAAGTGAGCATCCGATGGGTCAATTCCGGAGTGTCGCGGAAGATCTTCTCGAGGAGAGCCATGTCTGCCTTGTTTGTCTTACTCTTGTCGTCCGAGATTCGAACTTTGATCCATTCCCATGAAAGTTCTGTCAAACGCTTGATGTTGTTGGCAACGTAGTGGCATCCCGTCCATGGCTCAGGCAACCCTTCATACCCTTCCAAGAGGATTCCATTCTGGAGGGTTTCATCTTGAAGCCCGTAACGAGCCAGGTTATCCTTACGGAAGCCCAATGCCTCCTTTTGGGTACATATATTCACGACAACGGCCTCGTGCATCAAGAGGGTCATTTTGGATTCCTCCAGGATGCCGTTTTTGTAGAGAGTTTTGATGACTTCGTACGCCCAGGCAACCATGAGCTCCAGCCGAAAGACATCGCTGATGAACCAGTGACGCAAAGCATCCAATTGGCCAAGATGACGCTGCGGCTTAGACTTCTGGTCCTGGTGAATGAATTCGACAATCATGGCAATCAAGCTTTCCTTGTCGTCGGCTGGACGTGCTGCAGTAAAGGCTTCGTGGTGCCTCCAAAGCTGGTGTGCGACGTGCATTTTTTCGGCATTGTACAGCAGATTCCAGCGTGTCGTGCGGTCCAGGTCAGCGCCTATGAGGTCCAAGTGTACCACCAGCCTCTCGAGCGCATTGGACCGCTCCTGGAGGTTGTCCTCCATGGCCGCCGGTAACGTTGAGATATATGATGTTGTCGACGCAAGAATTTCGTGGCTGACTTCGAGAGCTGCTCGCGCAATCTCCTCTCTAGAAAACTTGATCTCCTTGCGGCTGCCAAAGGTCAAGGGGTTGTCTGACCTCCGCCCGAAGAACACTGCCTGTTCCAGTTTGCTCTTAGCCGAAACCTGGGGCGACTGATCACTGGCGAACTTGTCGATGTCGGTGGTTACGATGCGCACTATACCCGCACCGCGGACGAACAGCACAGCAGCAGGGTTCTTGCTTCTTTGTCGGTGAGCTTTTGACTCGTCATGGCCACTGCTCGCAGGGGCCGATTCCTCAAATCCGGAGCCCACAATGTCATGAATGTTGTCCTCCCTGAAATCAACTACGTCTTCAAAAGAAGCTGGCACAAGGTGGTTGTCGGATTGCAGCTGGGCGTCTGGCGACTCTGGTGGAATCGCGACGGATGCGATGACAGCGGCCCGGTCGAAGACGATGTAAGCAACGAGGGCTGGCCGCGGGAGGTAGATGCGAGGTCGAAGAAAGTCCGAGGAGTCGGATTGAGGTATCGGGGTCGAGTATGAGCTGATGGGTCGGATCATGCCGATCTTGCATTCGCTCGCCGTCTGGATAACTTCGATCAGGGCGTATCGGGATTCGCTCTTTTTCGTCAGGCTAACGAGTAGAAGGAGGTGTTGGACCGCCGGGTCGTCGAAGGCCATGGCCTCGCTGAGTCTGCTCAAATCTAAATACTTTGACTCCAATCCCTTAGGGACAAAGGTAAAGTCGATGGCTTCAAAAGAGTCTTCGGGGAAATCCTTGCACTTGGGATCATGTTCACGAAGCGCCTGGATCAGGTCTTCACGGGCGTCGTAGCCGCCCAAAGCTTCCTCTTGGCCACCGCGATGAATGCGCCACGATTGAAGCTTACCCTTGGCTGTGAGCGCAACGATGTTTCGCTCGCCAACGCGGGAGGATCGGTCAGGTCGAACAGCGGCGACGTGGCCTCGAAGCGAGAGGTTCGAGAAGGCGTGTCGGATACTTCCGAACAAGCTGTTGTTGGTAGCTGCAAAGCTAGTGCGCAGAAACCGGACCGCGATGAAAGGTCTCCCATGGCCATCTCGCACCGTCAAGTACGCTAATCGACCCGTGTTAAAGGTTAGGATAAAGCCGGCTGGTTCTGCGTTGGTGATGGCGACGACCTTTTCTCCTGAAAGCATTCCGCCGATGGTATGCTCGACACCCGACCTGTCCTTCTTGATGAAGGCAAAGGTGGCGGCGCTGGATATCGACTCCCAGTAAACAACCTTGCCGCTGCCGGCCATGACCACAACCAGTCCAGGCTCAGTCGACGAAGCAGACGGCGAAACGAGGGAACCGACAGGTAGCGGTTCGCTGGACTTGGGCGCAGAGGGGAGGTCAAAGGTGAACGTCTCGGGTGATGGTGAAGTGGAAGTGTAAGGCCATACAATGGCATGTGTTGGGGTGAGGGTCAAGGCATAACCGGACGAAGAGAATATTTCGGCATGTTGGGATCCTAGACTTTGTGAGTTCTTGAGACCGTACACACGGCAACGCGCGACAACATACCTAGCCAGTCTGATCGGATACGATCAGGCAACGCGGGCAGTTTGCTGACAGTGTATGCGCTGGTACTCGTCTGGACGTGGGCACTTGATTAACACATGTCGGCCCGGCGTGCACGGGAGCATGAAAGGAGTTATTGACGTACCAGGAGGAGACTGCCGTCACCCTTATTGGCCGCCCGATCTGCGTGTTTTGGCTTCTTGACGCGCAGGCTCGTGCTGATTTCTCGGCGCGGTGTGGGATTGACATTCTCAATGTTTTCTGTTCTGTCGTTGAGGGTAGCGACGATTTTGCCCGATTTGACCTGGGTCATCTCCGGAGGGACATCTGGATTGACGAAGGTTTGTTCGGTTAATGGCAGGCGCTGGCGCTTGGCTTTTGGCTGTTGCACGTTCTCTTCGGAGCTTCGGGGCCGTTGACGGCGTCGTGAGCGAGTCGCCGTGGCCGGGCCGCCCTCAGCGACCGACGGCGAGAACATGTTGGCGAGGCGAGGCGAGGCGAGGCGATGATCGGTCGCAGGATGTCGTCGATGATGATGAGTTTTTCAGGCGTTGTGTTCGATGATGGCGGGTGACGGTGAATGAACAGGTGGGTACGAGGGACGAAGAATGGTGACGATGCAAAATTAAAAGACGGGCGATGATGCTGCGTGCAAACAAGGATGGAATGGAATCGACTCGAAGCGCGCTGGGGGTATTTCCGGCGTTGGGGTCAGAGAGGCATTTCGTAGGTACCGCCCGCGAAAGAAAGCGATCGAGAGGGAGGAAGAGACGAGCACTTCAATCGAGCCAAGCGAGCATAGGACAACAGCGAGCGCCTTGGCCCAAAGTAGAAGATGGATTTGAACTGCGGCCACGCACGGTGAGTTGGACGAGTGACGAAGCACGCAGCTATTGGCTGCTGGGTCGAAAACAAAAAAATGTTGCGGGTGGAGGAAGCCCGGCGCCGCTGCCATTGGACAAAGCCCGCTGAAGCTCTGCAATTGGGGAGGGGCCCAGCTCGAGCCACTGCCGTAAACCATGGCATGGTGGGGCGCTCGCCGGTACCTGCGCGACACGCCCGCGGGGGGTCCAGATCCAAGTACCAACCGGCGAGGCGGCTGAAAGCCCTGCCGCTTCAGCAGCGAATTGCCCGTCGACACTGGCTCCGATTGGGCAGCAATTGAAGCTGTCTCGACATCTTTTGCTGGGGTTGCCACGTGAGTCGGCCCAACGCCCGTCATCAGTCACCACAAACCGACATTATTTCGCGCTTTTGTCTGCATGCATGGCTTCCCATTGAGTAGGTACTCATTAATATCTGTCCTCCTTATGGCCCGATGCATGCTGGCTAATGCAAAGGCAAGCTCCATGTTTTGCAGTGGATGGGAAGCTCCAGGGTATGTCAACGGTTCACGTCTCGGTGTATTGACAACAAGAGAAACCATACGAGTGGTGGTGCAGTCATGGATATCTTTGATGATTGATTGAACTCGTATGCTGTATTGTTCAGGATAATGCCAATTCCATAGGGAGATGGTAAATACGCACCGAGATGCTCGAGTCTCGACTACAAGACTACATTGCTGAACATCTCCACAGCAGACCTGAGGTAGGTACCCTCACATTTATCTATGACATCGTGCAAGCAACCACCAGCCTCACTGGATCTACACCACCACTGTGCTTGACATACGGAACAACGCCATTGAAAATACACCAACTGGGGTTCAAACCAGGAGACAAGTGCATCATGCTAATTGGAATGCTATGATTCCCCAGGCTCCGCTGGCATCACAAAGAGTTGCCATTAGCCGAGACAACATCGACCATCGTCCTCTCACGAGACTGACATGATGAGGCGCTTCTCAACCGCCGTGGCCATAACCGACCCCCTCGTCAAATACCAGGCTCTGGTCGCCACGGGCGTCTACTCGCCAGACCCAGCCCAGCACCGGCTCGCCAGACATCTCCACAAGATCTACCTCCGGATCAAGGACTACTCCCCGCAGGTCGAGTATCGCCAGAGGCTCAGCCAGGTGGCCCGCCTGACCGACGCGACGCCGAAGGAGCAGGATTCAAGCGGCGATATACTCGCGCTCAGAAACCACTCCATCTGGCGCAACCCGCTCTTCAAGCACCTGCTTTCGCGCTCCGAGCCGCAGGATAGCCTTGCACTCACTCGGGTCCTGGGAAGCCATGAGTCCGCCATCGAGATCGACTCGCCCAAGGGGCTGTTCCTTTCGGGCGAGGTGGGCACGGGCAAGTCGATGCTCCTAGACCTCCTGGCCGAAGGCCTACCCACGGAGCGCAAGAAGAGGTGGCATTTCAACACCTTTATGCTGTACGCCTTCTCACAATTAGAAAAGCACCGGACGGCCTGGGCAGACGCAACCACCAACGAGTGGGAGTACTCGCTCGTATGGTTCGCCAAGAAGCTGGTGGAAGACTCCCCCATCCTGTTCCTGGACGAGTTCCAGCTCCCCGATCGAGCTGCAAGCAAGATCCTCAACCACCTCTTCATCGCATTCTTCCAGATGGGTGGGGTGCTGATAGCGTCGTCAAACCGGATGCCCGAGGAGCTCCAGAGGGCCACAGGAACGGACTACGCTCTGGGGAACCGGCGAGGTATCTTGGGTCGCGTGTTTGGAGGCGCTACCAAGTTCAGGGGGGAGTTGTACGGGGAGACGAGCGACTTTGCCAATTTCCTCGAGGTGCTCAAGGCCAGGTGTGACTTTTGGCAGATGGAAGGCGTTCAGGATTGGAGGCGGCGCGAAGAGGTGGAAAGTCCAGTGGCCAGTGCCGAGAAAGCCATTGAAGGGGGCGAATTGGTCTTGGGCGGCAGCATCCAGACGGAGAGCACGGTGAGCAGGAGGAGGCCTCAAAACTACTACCTTGCAGCAGAGGAGGACCAGGATTACTGGACCGCCTGTGTTGACAATGCTGCGGCTCGCGTGGGCCATGATCCTATCCCGTGGGCGCCTTCGAGCCTGACAGTCTACGGTCGCAAACTCCTTACTCCCAGGCATTACAACGGGGTGGTACTATGGGACTTTGACAATCTTGTAGAGTCATTTGGCCCGGCCGACTACGTGACGATGGCTTCGTCATATCACACGTTCATCATCGACAAAGTCCCCATACTCACTCTGTCCAAGAAGAATGAAGCACGGCGCTTCATCACTCTCCTCGACTGCCTCTACGAAGCCCGCTGCAAGCTCATCCTCCGCGCGCAAAACACCCCCGACGAGCTCTTCTTCCCCGAGTCCGGCACGAAATCCAACACGGCCAAGCCCGCCTCCTCTTCCGACTCGGACAACGCCACCTACTCGGAGACCATCTCCGAAGTATACCAGGACCAAACCTCACCCTTCCGGCCCAACGTATCCTTCTACGACAGCGACTCCACCAACTCAAAGTACGACCCGGACCAAGACTCGGACTTTGGCCTGCCGCTCAACAAGCAGCGGCCGGCGGTGGACTTTGGCAACGCGGGTGCCTTCACGGGCGAGGACGAGCGGTTCGCGTACAAGCGGGCCGTGTCGCGGCTGTGGGAGCTGTGCGGCGCGCGGTGGCATGCCCGGACGGGGGAGTGGTGGCGGCCGCTGCCGGCGGAGGCGAGGCACTGGGAGGGCGGCGTGGCGTCGCAGCCGCTGAGCCATGCGGCGACGAGCCGGGAGAGGGATCCGAGGGAGGGCATGGGGAAGAGCGAGGAGGTGGAGGAGGTTGCGGGCCTTTCGCGGTGGAGGATCAAGGATCTGGAAGAGCAGGAAGAGCGGCAGGATCGGTAGTGTGACCAACGGTGGTGTCCAAGTGATGTTGGATACAGAGGTCTGTGATGACCAAACTTCAACTTTTGGTACAGTATGAGCTGTAGACATAATGCAAGCGATAGATGGCGAGCAGAGTATGAGACACGTACAAATCAAGCAGCCCACGCCCAACGCAATGCCGAATAAAAACACCAAACGCCGTGCGTAACCTAGCAAAACTTGCCCGAAAGCACGACCTGCAATCAACCCAGGTTCGTCACGCCCGGCGTCCACCCCTCCCCTATCCTCTTCATATCCTCCGCAAAGCGCCTGCTCGTGATCTTCCTGCCGCCGCGCCCCCCCAGCGGCGTATGCTCGTCCGGCTCGAAGAAGGGGTTCTGCAGCAGCCTGACGTAGGCGTTCTGCATGGCGCGGAAGGCGGGCTTCAGCTCCGCCTCGCGCAGGCCCGAGACGGCGGGCGGCGGCGCGGCGGAGGAGNTGTCGACGACGCAGACGAGGCGCACGCCCGTGTTGGTCTGGGCGCCGTAGGCGGCGAGACGGTCGTCGACGGCGTGCAGCAGGCCGAAGTCGCCCGACACGGCGTTGTGCTTGGCGCGCAGCTCGAAGACGTCGATGGTCGACGACAGCAGCAGCGAGAACTGCAGCGGCGTGCGGATCGGCGCGAAGCTGTTGGTCGCGGCGTCGTAGGACGGGAAGATGGAGATGTGGAGGGGGTTGTTCTGCCCGGATCGCCCTTGGGTTAGAGTAACGGGATCGGGGGATCTTGGTCAAGGAGGGGGAGGGGAGGACTTACGTTGCGCCCGATGACGCCTATGCAGGCGATCGAGGGTATTGTCGTGGTCATGGCGGAGGATGTCGTGTGGTTTTGACGGAGAGTCGCTGGGGCTGCGTTGAGGTTGAAGTGTGAGCTGGGACCCTGGAATTGGAGCTACACACACTGGTGTCGTCGCCCCACGATCGACAGCAACCACAAGCTCCAGCTTGCTGTCGATGGAATTCTGCAACACTCTGCATACTTTTTCAATTTGTACCTGAAATAGCCCGTAGAAAAAGAGAGATATCGTAATAGTTGATTGATCGTGGCTACACATAGCTCTTCCACTGGCTGCCTAATTCTAGCACATAAAACACGGCGCAAAGTCTTCCTCGCTCGGCCTCGACGCCCATCTCACAGCCCGCGTACGGATTCAGTCCTGCGGGTACTCCTCCTCGTCCATTATGCCTCTCGTGTCCTCCAGCCCGCGCAGCACCTCCTCCACCTCCAAGGGGTCCGTGATGGCCCACACGCCACCTCCCTTGACCATGTCCTTGCCTCGCATCCCGACCTCCTTGCCCACCAGATTCCTGCCCACCATGCCCGGCCCGATGCCAACCCACCTCCTGACCCTCTCCTCCTGGTCGAGGTACCGGATGCTGTCCCACCAGCGGACTGTGTCGAGGCACCCTCGGGCCAGGAGATCCTTCAATTCCTCCTTGCTCTTGAACGGCCGGGCCGTGATGTTGCTGATGCACTGCAGTTGCGCCGGGTAGGTGACGATGTCTTCATTCTCCCTCCCCGGGACCCGCGACTTCTTGTTGAGCAGGGATCGCATAACAGCTACAGCCGGCTTCATTATGGGGCTGTGGAAGGGGCTGTCGCTGTGCAGCTGAACCGCCCTGGGATCGTGTCCAAGAAACTGTCGGATATGTGCTATAAGCGTTTTGATGCGCTCGAGGTTGCCGCTCAGCACAATCTGGTTCTTGCTGTTGATGTTGGCGATGAGGACCTGCTCGATGGGCGGCACATCCTCGTCGTTCCCGGCCTTGTTCCCTGCGTCCGAACCACCCACGAAGCCACGAACGGTTTCGATCAGGGCCGGCATGTACTCCGGCTCCGTGATGATGGCCACCATGCCGTACTCGCCGCCGTACTCCATTATGGCTTTCCTGGTGGCCTCGGACATGGCCTCGGCGCGCTTCTGCACCAAGTACAGGCTGTCCTGGAAAGTAAGATGACCTCCCGCAACAAGGGCGGCAAACTCCCCCAGCGAGTGGCCCAGAGCCACGTCGACGTGGTCCGAGATGCGGAAGCCAAACTCCTTCTCGAGGATCCGCAGGATGAGGATGGACGTCGCCATGATGGCAGGCTGCGCATTGGTGGTCCGCGTGAGCACCTTGGGCGGGCCCTTCTGGATGACGTCGGAGAGCTTGTAGCCCATGAAGGAGTCAATCTCGTCGATCAGCTGCTTCGCCGTGGACGGGAAGGCTTCCAGCCACGGCGTGAGCATCCCGACCTTTTGCACGCCCTGACCTACCGGACATTGTCAGCGGCGGTTTCCAAGCACGGGTCACCATGGCGAACTATGGCTGGGATGGGTTTACCCGGGAAGAATATGGCCGTCCTGGGCCGCGACGGCGAATCGGAATACCATCTCCTGGTCCTCACGACCTGTCGCGACAGATGCCCTCGGCAACTCTCGGCAAAGAGGCGCCTGAGCGCAGGGCTCGCGGCCCTCGTCATGGTGTTCCAGGGCCAATCCACAGTGCAGCGTATTGGTTTTCGGTGATTGCTTAAGATCATCAAATGCAACTCGTCAACTCATTTCAAGACGATGGGGCGGATGAGGAGAAGCAGCCGCTGGGTTGGTTGGTTGGTTGGTGTCGCCAAAGAGCCATGGATGGACCAGTCAGGCGGATGACGCTGCCGAGCTCCAGGCAGTCGAGCCGCAAGCCGCCCGCAAACCGCCCCCTGAAATGAGGNAATGGGCTCCGTGCATCGTGCAGCTGTCGGGTCGCCTGAGCCTTGCCTGGACTCGGAATAGCTCTATTGGCTGAATTCCACATCAACAACAGTGAGGCGGGACACTCGGAAAACCAGTGCAATCTTGAATATACACCACTTGGGGCCTTGCGATTGATTCATTGAACACCATCCAATTGTCTAACATCTAATCTCTATACCACCCTTGCTGACCGTCAGGTACTTGACGCCCTTGTAAGGCTTCACGCCCTCCCCAAGCCCCTTGCTCTTCCTCGTGTCTATCATGATACTCTCCACCTTCAACCCGCTCGCCAGCCACCCCTTGACCGTGAAGCTCACCGACGCCGACGTGGGCATCAGAATCTTGTTCTGCGCCGTCCTCCTCGTCTCCTGCTCGCTGCCGCCTTCGTCCTTCTTCTCCTGGCTCCTCCTTGTAGCCGGGGCGCTCTGGTACGGCTCGTCGTACGCGTGTTCCGTGTTGAAGCTGAACCCGTTGCTGTCAAAGTCGGCTCCTTCGTCGTCACCCCCTGTCAAAGGTCCAACCACGGTCCCTCGTAGACCGAAATATGATGTTGGTCCCGAGAATTCCTTGGACGGTATGTGCCACTCCAGAACCTTGTCGCCGGGGTTGAAGCTCGCGTCGCCTCTGCTGGGCCGTATGTCGGACAAGTTCCTAACTTCTGGCGGCAACGGTATGCTCACCGACAAGTCATTCAGCAGAGGCGCCCCAGGTGAGCCTGGGTGTGGTGCACCCAACCTTCCAGAAGAACCACCCCGCCCGAGACCCATTTGACCCCCTGATGCAGCACTCGGAACGCCCATGATCTTGCTGACTTGCAGTCGCACCTCAAACTCCGATCCGGCCGGGCCAAGTCCAGTCTTGATCTCCAGGTGAATCGGCAACTTTAGGTTGTTTGCGTTCAGGCTGCCGCTCTTGCCACTCGTGAAGGGCAAGAGGTCGACTTCGTACCCCGCCAGGATGAATCGACCGTCTGGCGGTATAAAGCTAAGCTCTCCTGGCTTCTCTTTCCATCTGTTGAGCCGAACACAGGGATGAAAGACTGGTAGCTCCATGATACCTTCGATGTTGTGCTTTCCAGATGGGCTAGTGAGTGTGAGTGTCACATCTGGCACGCCCGAAATCTTGGCGGTAAAGGCGATGGATCCGTTGGCAAAGGCTGCCAACGGCCGGCCTGACGGCGCCATTGTAACGCTGAGCGTCTCCACGACATCGGCGTATAGTTCGTTCGAAGTATGGCGTACGTTTGCCCGCCTCCACGGCAGTGCTGGTGTATTTGAGGGCATTAGAGACGGCGCACTCGAGTTTGAGAAATTCGTGTTCATAGACGGCTTCCTAACTATGGCATTAGTGATGCGGTATCTTGCGCGCCACCGACGCCCAGTCACTCACCCCGGAAGGTTGATGCTGCCCAGCAACTTGCCCATCCAGCCTTCCACCTCCACCACCTCCCGCAGGGCGTTCGGCTCCGTCGTACTTATCGTGCCCGCGTCGCACATCTCGGTGAGAAGCTGGGCGGCAACATCGTAGTTGGACTCGAGCTTGACGGCCAGGAGGGGCGCACCCAGGAAGTCCTCGAGGGCGTCGACGATGCGGTGCAGGAATTCGAGGACGAGCAGGGATTCAATCTCCGAGGAGGTGGTCACGAGAAAGAGGAGGTCTGCATGTGAAAGGCTGAAGAGGAGCGTCGGCGGGTTCGTGTTGGGGAGGTAGATCAGGTTGGGTCGCGGTGCGGGCTGCTCGAGATAGAGGGGCAGGAGGTGGGCTGCAGAGAGCGGCCTGCCCGTGTAAGTGTGGGAGAGGATGGGAGATCTGCGAGGGTCATTAGCTTGGGCGTAGAGAGACCTGGTAAAAGAGCAGGCCGTACTTGTTGTCATCGTAGATATGCAGCGCCTCGATAACTCCGTTCATGGTGATGACCGGCGCCGCATCGCCGAGCTTGTGGTTGGATGAAGCATGGCATCCCACTAATTGGAGCGCCATGACGAACATAGCTGATGGATGACTAAGCTCGGATAAGCTACTGATCGACCCACCCAGCGCATCTCCAGGGTATCCGCCAAAACTGTGATGGCTTCATTTGTCTGCAACCGCCAAATGCCAGCAACTTGGGGTCTTCCCGCGAGCACGAGCGCCCGATCAAGATGTCTTCCACCCCAACACTACACAGTCTCCAGAAGCCAGAGGATCTCCAGCAGCTGATCCGCAAGGACCGGGGCGATGACTGCCTGAGCTGCAAGGTCGTGGGTAAGCCTCGTCGGCCTGCTCCCATCCTATCCCCGTCCAAGCTGCTGACCCGAGCATCGTACAGGCAGCGGCATGTTCTTCGGCCTCGGCGCGTACAGCTACCTTTCCGGAATGTCGCAGCTCGAGAAGCAACGGGCCTTGATCCTGCAGAGCAAATCGATGTTTGGGATGAAGACTCGGCAGGCCGGCATCGTGGGCATCTCGTTTGCGTTTGTGTGGATGGGGCTTTGGAGGGCTTTCAAGTGACGAGAGCAGCCACTCCGCTACGGAACCGAGGCTGCGAACGCGCAGTCCTGAACATGCCGCGGCGACATGGGGGCACCGACGGCCCACGCATCATGCTATGCTTGAAGATCGAATCACCACAGTATTGCTTATATATTCCAGCATGAGGAAAACGACGTAAGGGTGAAGCCAGCTTGCAAATGCAGGTGCTGGTCTGTATATCAGTGTAAGATACGCGGCTGTAGGACTCTGCGGTATGAGGATACACTTGAAACGTATGGGAGTACGGGCGCATGCGCGTTTCGAACCAATAAGACTGGGTGGCTCCTTTTCTATGGAAGGAAAACGTTTAGATATCATCGACTGGGAGTTCTCAATCAAATCACTTTCTTGGAATGAGCTATGCAATCCTCTTTAAGTGAATGAAGCTGCGCTCAACACCTGCTGCAGGACGACACCATCTAGCTTGATCATAAATCCTCCATGTTGTTTGCCACACTCGAACCTCTGATGGGACATTTTTCCTTGACGCATTCGAATATACTTAGGCATCTTCTGTGTCTCGAAATAAGATAGATACAAGAGGATTTAAAATTCGCCTGGTCTTACCAGTTGGCCGACGGCAGTACCGTGAAACTGAAAACCTTCACCATTTACACCACGACCCCACCATAAAATTCACATCCATCAACCATCATAAACAACCCCCAACGTTCATTCTCAGCACCCACGAACCCTTCCCTCGCTCATCCCTCCAACTTCCCACCTACAAACATTCAGTGCTTCACAACAACCTATCGTCGGCCGAGGCCTCCCTCCCTCTCCAACGCCCTCCTTCTCACGCCTAGCTGAAAATCTCATCTCATCTCACAGCCACATCATGGCCATCACAATACTCAACCCGCAGCCCGCATCCGCGCGCCCAGCCGCTGCCTCAATACATCATGCTTCAAACTCAGACTCAGATTCGGACTCGGACTCGGGCGGCGCTGACCTCCAAGGGGACATTGCCATGCGTCCGCCCAAGCGCCGACGCGGGAGCCTTGAAAACGACCACATCCTCGACACCATCTACACGCCCGGCGCCGTCGTCATCGACGATGACCCCCAATGGATGCGGTACGCTCCCCCACCTCTCACTACAGACTTCTTCCTACTTCACGTCAAAACCTGCTCGCTAAACGCATGTCTTTAGCGGCCACGGCACCTACGTGCCCCCCGCCACCAACACCATTAAGTCCTCCCTCGCCGGCACCCTTACCAAGACCAACAAGCTCCTCTCCATCCGGCCCCTGCGCGCCCGCTACACCCCGGAGATCGGCGACCTCGTCGTGGGCCGCATCGTCGAGGTCCAGGCCAAGCGGTGGCGCGTCGACGTCGCCGCCTCCCAGCTCGCCATCCTGCAGATCTCGGCCATCAACCTGCCCGGCGGCATCCTGCGCAAGCGCACCGAGACGGACGAGCTGCAGATCCGCAGCTTCTTCGCCGAGGGTGACCTCGTCGTCGCCGAGGTCCAGCAGCTGCACCAGGACGGCGCTGCCAGCCTGCACACCCGCAGCCTCAAGTACGGCAAGCTCCGCAACGGCGTCTTCGCGGCCGTCTCGGGGACCGGTGGCGGCGGCGGCGTGGTGCGTGCCAAGAGGCAGGTGTGGACGATGGAGGCCGCCCACAACGCCGGCAAGGTGGATGTGCTGCTCGGAGTGAACGGGTACATCTGGATCAGCAAGCACATCGAGAGCGAGACGCCCCTCGAGTCGGCCGGCATCAATCGCATGGAGGAAACCGTCAGCAGCAAGGTTTACTCCAGCCAGAACGACCCGATGGACGTAGCCACCATGCGGGAGATTGCCAGGCTGCGGAGCGTCATCCTAGCCTTGGTGGAGAACCGTGTCAAGGTGGACGAGGAGACCGTCACCAAAGGCTACGAGGAGGCCGTCGAATTGGGACGGGAAACAGCTGACGACGACCTATACCTAGGCGGCGAAAAAGGGGCCAGGCTCGCCGCGGCTGTATCAGCTCGATAGGTTCTTCAAGGCACTTTGGCACATTGATGCTGTCGTAATCGGTCGTGATAAGAACACCAAGCTGCATGTGGACTGCCAGATACAAGACTACGGTACCTGTATAGGAACCGATGAAGTGGGTACACACAATACTAAGATCCATAGACAGCAAATCAAACTACATCACAATATCCATCGTTCCCATCTTTGTACATTACAAGTTTCCTGACCACATAACCATTACACCGATGCTCCTTTCCATTAGCCAAGATAGCCTCGTTGATAGCCCACAGCGGCTGTCGCAGCGAGCAGCACCGCCCATCGGAACAGCGCACCAACTGCCGTGGAGCCGCCCAGCCCGACAATGAGCCCGATCCAGTACCCGAGCCCCTTGATCACCTTGCCGTTGCGGTCAAAGTTGGGCTTCACGCGCTCGACGCGCTGGAACCGCCGCAGGTCCGCCATCTTGTACGGCATGTAGCGCACCCTGAGCATCCTGTCGGCCCAGTACGGCGTCTTGGCGATTGTGCGCTGGTGGCTAAACGCCTTGAACGAGTAGTAGCCGTGGTAGCTGCCCATGCCGGACGAGCCGACGCCGCCCATGGGGCTGGCGGTGATTTGAGCGTGGGCGAACGAGTCGTTGCAGGTGGCGCCGCCAGATGTAACGTTATCCATGACTGCGACCAGTCAGTCGTCATTCTCGATCAGTCAGGGGGCTGTACGACATACCTAATTTGTTCTCCTTGTCTGAGCCAAACGTCGTCAAAGCTAGTGGTGTAGGATCGACCTTGTTGGCGATGTCAATGGCTTCTTGCAGCGAGTCAAACGGCATAATGCCAAAGACCGGGCCAAAACTCTCTTCGATCATGATGCTGTCCTCGGTGTCGTCCACAAGAACCGCAGTAGGCTCAATGAAAAGGTCGCTCTCGTCCAGGGAGCCACCGAGCACAATCTTGCCCTTGGTGTTGTCAAGCATGGCCTTTACGCGGTCAAACTGGACCTTGTTGACCATGCGAGCATAGTCGGGACTTGCCTTGGCCCCCTGAGGCATGAAGACTCGCAGCTCGTTGTTCAAGGCGCTGATGAACTGCGGTAGAATGCTTCGCTCAACCAATATGTAGTTGTGCGAAAGGCAAACCTGTCCTGCATTGAGCGTCTTTTGCCAGAGAAGCCTCCTGGCAGCGAGCTTGATGTTGGCGTTTCTCGTGACAAAGGCCGGGTTGCAGCCGCCGAGCTCCAGCAAGACGGGCGTCAGCGTCTCGGCGGCCTTCTTGGCGATGATGGTGCCTGTCTTCTTGCCGCCGATGAAGGCAATCTTGTCGAACTTGAGGTCGAGGAGACGCTGGCTGGCGGGCACCATGCCGTTGATGACGGTGTAGCACTCGGGATCCAGGTACTCCCGGAAGATCTTGGCCAGCACCATGGCAGAGTGGGGGGCCGCCTCGGAGGGCTTCAGGACGACGCAGTTGCCCGCGGCGATGGCGCCGATGACGGGGGGGATGTTGAGCTGGAAGGGGTAGTTGTAGGCGCCGATGCTCAGGACGACGCCGAGCGGCTCGTTCCTGATGCGGTGCTGCAGGATCCAGAACTGCGGGGCGACGTTGACGATGGGCTCGTCCTGGGCCCATTTCTCGAGGTTCAGGATCATGTCCATGCACTCCTTCTTGCACCAGTCAATCTCGGAGATGTTGGACTCGTACTTGGACTTGCGCAGGTCCTTGAGCAGGGCCTCCTCCATCAGCTCGGTGTTGTCGAGGAGGGCCCAGTACAGCTTGCGGAGCTGCGTGAGGCGGAACTGGATGTCCTTGGTCCTGCCGGAGCGGTACGTGTTGCGGACGGTGCTGACGATGGCCGGGATGTCGTCCACGGGCGTGGGCTCAAAGGCCGGGATCGCCGGGGCCGTCTTGGACGCCATGGCTCAGTGAGGGTAAGGATGAATGTGTTAAGACGAGAGAAGTGGCAATGGTGATTTCCTGAGAGGGGTTGCCTCAACCCAGAAGCGTCGTGATATCGTACAGCGGACTTTGAACCCGATCTAGTATATGGGTAGGATAGGTGTGTTTCACGATGTCTTGCAGCAACGTTGCTCAGCGCAGGTGACGACGACACGTTGTCTTGGTCTCAGAAACACACACACGTTCTCAGGCCCTGTTATGCTTAGCCAGGCGCATCCGCTGAGAGAGGGGGGTCGCAGAGGCAGAGGAAGAGGACAAGAGGATATATATAAAGATGTCGTTTAGAGAAAAGACGAGCTGCCCGGGGCGAGTGTCATGAGTTAATGTAGCGGAGCTGCCAGGCCAAGCACTGCGGCACCCCACACTAGACCGCGCAGGTACCTGCCCGCCTCCGCCGCACCTCGAGATACAACGCCCTAGCTACCGTATTTAACCCTCCGACTCCACGGTCGACTCGCATTTTGCCCATTTTAGCATCCAATTCATCATCGTTTGACCATGGTCGGCTGCCACAGCATTCCCCATCACCCCTGTTGAACCCGATGGCATCAGCGCTACTGCTCCATTGGTATCCCCCCCCCTCTTCCCCATACAAGTATCCAACTCGCAACGATGGTTAAGCCGTGAAGGGAGAGAGTGAGTGTGTTTGTGTGTGACGCCACGCCTCCTCTTTCAGCTCCGCAACTCCTCCTCACACATGGTGCATCTTGCCGAGGCACGGCTCAGCCGTCCACCCCCCTGGACCTGAACATGAACAGGGGCCCAATTTCATCTCCCGGGCACTCCATGCCGAGGCAACGTTTGACGACTCATTGTACCGTTCCTTTCAACCTCGTCGATTTTCATCGTGTATCCTGCCCGTAGAATTGAGGATGACGGTGAGGACGAGATAGACAAAGTAGATAGGTAGGCAAGAGCTTATATAAATTGGTCAGGTAAATGCAACCAGGTTGTATTGCCGAATCCTCATCTCTAATACCGCACTCGTACATGCTCCATGTCTACCACAATAATATACAGCAGGCGCTTGTCAAGCATTACTCTCTAACGCCTCAATTGGGCCATCTTCTGGAAAGCCGACTTTCCCGCACGCGTCATCACCGGCTCGGGCACCTTCTCCGCCTCGGCCGGGGCATCCGTCAACGCCTGCTGCTTCAGCAGAACCTTGGTCAGCTGCTCGTCGATCAGCTTCTGCCCGTGCACCAGCGTGCCCTCGTCCCTCGCCGCCTGGTCGCGCTCGAAGCAGCGCTGCCTGTGCGTCGCCAGCTCCGCGCGCCGCTCCGGCGTCATCCGCCACTCCCGCGGGAACCGGGGCCGGCTGGCGCGCCCCGAGGCGACGTGGTGCCGCACGTCGAGCGGCACATCCTCGAACGTGTCCTTGGGGTCCTTGGCCGCCGCCACCAGGTCGTCCACCAGGCCAGACAGGTACCGCTTGTTCTGCGCCTGGTGCTCGAAGCTCTCGCAGCTCATCTTGACCAGCTCCGTCTCCGGGTTGTAGCGCACGCCCGCCAGCTTCTTGAGCTTTTCCGTTTGCACGGGCGTCAGCTTCAGGTCGTCGGGCGCGAACTGCACCACCACCTTCTTCTCCGCCGGGTGGAACTCGCCCATGTACGTCGTGTACCGCCATCGAAGCACTTGATCGTCGCTCGGAACCGTGAAGGGCTTGGCGTATTCTGCAGAAAGGTAAAGTCAGCACGGGTGGCCCTCGGTGTCGCTATAAACCAGCGTAGTGCCAACAGCCAACGTACTTGACAGCAAGGGCATCTCCCAGACAGTAAGCCGGTCGTAGTGTCGCATATCCCGCAGCTCGCTCAGCTTGCCGTGGGCGATGGAGGTGATGTCGTCCTCGTTGAACTCGTCGTGCTCTTCACCCACTGTTTCAGGATCATCGGGATCCCAGTATATCGACGCGTGGGATCCTGGTCTCTCGTTGGAGACTTTGGTCAAGTCCTCAGCCATGGTCCTGTCCTCGGCCCCCCAGGCTGGCTTTGTCCTCCACGCCATGTCCACATGGTTCTCGACAGAGCTGAAGCCACTGCTCTTGGCCAACTCATCCAATTGCTGCAACGCCTCCGGCGTGGCGCTCTTGCGGAAAGCCTCGTCCATCTGCTTCAGAACCAGCTCCTCCAGCTCGTCGACCTTGTCCTCCTTGCCTTCGTCGCGGCCCCTGGCCCATGGTGCGGAAGAGGTGCTGAAGGCTCGAGGTGCGACGGAGGCCTGCCGCGTGATTTGCCCGAGTCGTGCATTTTGGCTGCTTCGTGGCATCCGCTGGCATGCCAGCCTGCAGAGCCGAGCGGCAGTCGATGCCGTGGCCATCTCGAATTCGTGGTATTGCCGCTGAACGCCTTGATCGTCCTGCGCAGGTGCAAGATTTCCTAGGGGCCCAAAATTTCCCATTCAAGGAGCCCTTGCCGGTGTTTTACCGTGCAAGGGAATCGCAAGTCTGGGTGGACTTGGTTTATTCGTCAATATGCTTACCCTACACACATGCACCTTCTCTATCACTTACTTCAACTTGCATCACATCTCATACAAGGGTTTCATCTACATACAAATTAACATGTTGTCATAGCCCACAATCTGCCTCGAATGAAACCAGATATGTCTACAGATTCGAAGCCTCTCGACCGCTTCTGTCTTGTCACGGTTGGAGCCACAGTCGGATTCAAAAGTCTCACCCAAACCGCCCTAGACGCTGCCTTCTGGCACTTCCTCAGGTCTCGCAACTTCACCCACCTACGCATCCAATGCGGTCCCGACATTGAATGGGCAACCTCACTACTGCACGAGCGTCAAGCTGACATACCTGCCAACTTGCATGTGGATGTTTTCGGCGTCAGGAACAATCTCATGAAAGAAGAAATGTCTCTTTGTAAAAGCACAAGCGGCAGCCGGCTTCAGGGTCTTGTCATCGCCCACGCAGGTGTGTGTGAAGCACAGCCAGACCCATCGCCAGGTCCCAAGCTGACACTCTCTAGGCACCGGCACGATACTGGATGCATGGAAGCTGGGGCTGCCGCTCGTAGTAGTGCCCAACGAAAGCCTGCTGGATGATCATCAGACCGAGATGGCAAAACATCTTGCCACGGAAGGGTACGCCACCATGAGCACCAGCGAGTAAGCCGCACGTTCCTACACCTCCCTGCGTGAGGCATCGGTGATTGACGGTTATGACTGTAGGCTCGACGATCTCCAAGGAGCAATACGTAAGTCGGAACTCCTTTCCGAAGAAAACAAGACTCGATGGCCGCCGCATGAAGTCGCACCAAAGCAGATGCCGACTTTGCGGCTGTGGGAGATTGCACCCACAGACGTCGAGAAGGAGGAGGATGCGCAAATGGTCCACGACTAGGTGGCGGATCTTTGGTGTTTTTCTGCCCCTCGTTCATGATTTGGTCTTCATCTTACTATATCTGGGAAAGGAGTTCACGGCACACGGGGTTTGCCATCGTCGACTGGTCGACGGAACAAGGTCTTTGTAATATATACGATACCCGTCTACGGTGTTTGGGCGCCGTCGCTCGTTCGCTAACATAATCGTGAACACATCGCCAGCAAGACTGCCGACCCAGCCTCAAGGCATCATCGTGAAGCTTCAGTTATTCATGGCAGGTTTTGCAGGTTCCAAATCTTGACTGTTGCGTCCCCTCCGGCACTTGCCAGCTTGCCGCCTTCCACCCACGCCACTCCGTTGACGCCGTCCTTGTGTGCGTTGGCCGCCTTGATTCGCTTGCCCTGATTCTTCTTGTCAAGACACCACACAAAGACATTTGTATCCAAGCTCCCGCTCGCAGCGTACGCTCCCGTGTCGTCCCATGCAATGCAGGTGACACGCGCCGTGTGTGCTGACCATCGGTCCGCTGCTACCTCCCATGTGCCTGCCTTGTAGACGTATATTTTTCCAATACTGTTGCCAGCAGCGAGGTGCGAGCCGTCCTTGGAGAATGCAAGGGCAGTGATGGTGCCGGTGGGGTTCGTGAGGCTGGTGGCCTGCTCCAGGTTTCCGCTGGAGTCCGCCTTGTAGATTCGCACGGCATTTTGATCGGCGCCGACTGCCACCGTGGTACCATGTACAGCAATGGCGCCGGGTGTGAAATCGAGGCTAGTTTCCTTGAGCAACTTGTCATCTCTGTAAGCGGCAATACCCGAGGTCGTGGCCACATAGACCAAGCCATCAGACACGCATGCTCCCGTGGGCTGCGCAGGGAGCTTCAAGGACAGTCCCAGGAAGGTCTTTGCAGATTCATCCACAATCCGTAAGGTGTCGTCCCAGCCTGCACTGTAAGTCTTTCCGTTGGCGCTGGCAAATTGTGTGACCTGGTTCGTGTGTTGCTGGCCGTCCACAACCGTCGCCAAACCACTGGTGATGTCCCAATGGCACACGCGTCCATCGAAACTGCCAGACCATGCTGCCGTGCCCTTCCCGTCAGATGCCCCACCGAGGGCGGTGATGCTCTTGTTGTGTCCTTGGATGATTCGCACCGGGTCCGGCTTGCCTTCGTTAAGGTAGATAAGTTCGCCATCCAGGTTGATGCTGATGATGAGGCCGTCGCTTCGTCCTGCTGGAATGACAACACCAACTTGCTGATCACGGACGCTGACACCATGTCCAAATTTCCAGCTCTGGATGACGCTGCCGCCTTCCACATACCATAGCTTGATAGACTGGTCGGCGCTTGCAGTTGCAAACTTTTTGCCATCCTGTGACCACGAGACGGCAAAGATACTTCCAGTGTGCTCACCCTCGCCGATCTGTCTGGTGGGCTCACCCGTTTTACCGTCGTAAAGCTGAATGCGTCTGTCAGCGCCGACAGTCACCAGTGCACTGCCGTCCGGGGAGTAAGCAGCGCCGAGGACGAAGCCTTTGTGCAGAGCCTGCTTGTCGTTGAACTTGTAGGGAGCACCGTGGTAAAAGACCATGTTACCATCGTCGGAAACCGTCGCGGCGCGGAAGGGTCGCTGAGGCTTCATAGCAACTGCGTTGACCGACTTGGAGTGTCCAATGATCTCGCCAACGGAGTTGCCGCTGTCTGCAGTGATGCAGCGACCGAACTGCTCACGCCCGTCCCCCACCGCGATGATGCGCTGGGACTCGCCGTCCCAAGCAATGTCGTTCAGGCGTCCCGAGATGATGCCGTACTCGCCCTTGGTGTTGGTGATGTTTTCAGGCTCCCATACCCTGAGCATGCCTGAGCTGTCGCCGCTGGCAACCTTGAAGCCATTGGGGGAGAAGCGGGCGACTGTGGTGGTTGCGGTGTGGCCCGTGTACTCTTTGGCGTCGGCCGGGTTGTCGATGGAGCGAACGAAGATGGATTTGCCGGTCTGGAAGAGCACAGTCAGCACAAGCAACTCCACAGACATGGGACGGCCGGCAGAGGGAAGAGGAGAGCTTACCGCATAGGCTATGCGCTGCCCCTTGGAGTCGGTAGAGAGCTGTGTGGGTTGGCCCCGCGTGGTGGCGGGCACGGCAGCTAGGATGCGTTGGATGGTGATGGACGGCGAAGCCATGGTGACGGACGGCCTCGAGGATGGAAAGCAAAGATGGTTGCTGATTGTCCTTGTTGTTGATGTTGCATTTGGGAAACAGCTCCCAGTTTCGAGATGATTGTTTTGGAGGGGCAGGCTGCGGGGCACAACAACGTAGTACAGCCAACAGGGGGGTAATGCTCCAGCTACGTCAGCCTGGGATCTGGTCCATCCCTGAGAGAACTCAGTTACATGAGGAAGAATTCTTTAACGTATATTGAAGAACCAGCTACGATTAATCAAGGATAGGCACTACTTGAAGGAGGTCTGATTGTCGAGAAGCGCAGGCACCAATGTAAGGTCTCCTCGTCGACGTGGTGTTTGAAGCCGAGGCCGATGATCCGCCTGGCAAAACCTGGCAAAGATATCGTCGGCATCTTCCCATATATCATGGCCAAAATATTTCCCGGTCTTTCTAGGCAGACTGGACCCAGCACAGCAGGCACGACTTCCAAGTTCGTCGAGTGCCCTGTTGTGTGCTTAGATGTGCTTCTGCCTGCCAGGTCAAAAGGCTCCTGCTTCTGCCGCCAGGCTACAACACCGGCACCGTGGTCGACGTGAGCAAGCGCAACTACAAACTTGGCTGTTTGTTAGATGAAAAGCCCAGACGCGTCGACGTCTCGACCTAAGCCACCTGTCGTTCAGGACCTTCTTGGGCTTTTGGACACGGTAGCCCACCGCCCCGATACGAGGTTGGTGGCGAGCCTGGCTCAGCCTTTGTGTCGCGTGTCGCAGAAGCATTGCACGGCCATGACACGGCCGGCAGCCCCCTTGCACCATCCGTACACGCATTGGCTGTTCCGGGGGAGCGGTAGTCCACCTCTGTCTAGGAAAGAAGCCCTTGCGGATGACATGTCTTGGGCAGTGGTTCCGGAGGCGGGCACACAACTTGGGGAAAACACACCGCAGCCGCCCTTTGTGAAGCCATCGTCGCCCAAGGAGCATGAGGATGAGCATAGCATAGCACAGCATAGCATAGCATACCCTGGCCTGCCGAACTTCATCGCCGTGGCAAGGCTCCATTGGCAAGGTGACCATCACGGATTTGGGCACCGCACTTGAAATTGACTACCGCAGCTATAGCCTCGCACCCTGTCAAGTGTGCCCATCCTGACCCCTTGTTCGTCCGGTAGTCAAGCCACGGCCCCCCTTGGCCCGCTTCGCTGCGCCAATAGATGACCCTTGACTGTGGTCCGACCCCGACGTTTTCCACAAAACCCATCGGGTTCGAGCATCCCCTGCATATTGGATCGGGATATCACTTTTATAATAAACAAAAAATTAGGGAGACCAAACTCAAGCTGATGAACGGGTGTTGCCGTAACGGCAGCTGGCTGCCTGTCTTCTCACTACGCTGCCCAATATGATTTCCATGACAGAGCAGCGACCTCTTTGCTCTGCGACCAACGTGCATGTCCGAGACAAGACACTCCCGACGCGTCTCATTACGGAGCAGCCACAATCATCGTGAACCACTCACACCATTGTATCCTTCCGTCCACGCCCGCAGCACCGCGCAGCACAGCGCAGGCGTAGCATAATCCACACGCATCGGCTTCCTTTTTCGGGCCATTGCCATTGGATCTCAGTGCCATCAAAGGCCAAGTACGTTAGCCTCCATGCACAAAAGCTCGGGTACCCGTGCTGCAGCTACTGGCTGCCATGGGGGTGTGACCCATCTCACCTAAAAGACACCTCCATCTCCCTCCCTGGTCCGCCCCCGAAACCGACGCCATTCCCGCCTCGCGTGCAATATAAGTCGCCCGGGGCTCCCTTTCCCCGGACAACTCTGCCCTCTCTCCCTCTCGCTCTTCCTCCAGCACTTACCTTCTTCGTTCGCTCTCCTGCTCGTTTCTCCATTCTTGGTCTCGAAATCGCTCGCTTGCTTCGGACTGGCTTGTCTTTCTCTTTCTCTGTCTCTGCTGCACTACACTTGACTGATACTTCCAACTTACAAAACTACTTAATTCAATATGAAGTTCCTCTTCTCTCTCGCCCTCCTTGCCATCGCAGGTGTCTCTGCCCAGGACACCGAGTGCGAGGCCGACTACATTGTCACCCGCTGCCTGGAGACCGAGCAGGCCAAGGTCGAGGAATGCGACACCCTCGACTATGACTGCCTCTGCGCCGCCCACGAGGCCGTAGCAACGTCAGTAGACCATTGACCATCTGCCAAGAAACATGACAAGTGCATGCTAACATTGGATGTCCTCAGCTGCTACAACAACTGCCCCAACGACAGCCGCGCCCACGACGCCAACAACCTCGTCACCATCCACTGCCAGAACGCCTCCCTCTACGGAACCCGCACCGCTACCCGCACTGCAACCTCCTCTGCCACCGCCGCCACCGACGTGGCTGCCACCACCACCGACGACGCCGACGAGACCGAGGATGATGCCGACGAGACGAGCCAGTCTACTTCCGGGACTGCCACTTCTTCCGCTGAAGGTGCGGACAACACCGGCGCCGCGGCCGACCTGGCCCGAAATACCGGTGGTGTTTTGCTTGCTGTCGCCGGGGCGGTAGCTGCCTTGCTGTAGTGGAATCTGCTGCACTTGCATAGACCGTTCTAGGATATAGGCGTAGTGTTGATAAACAAATAATGTAATTTCACCATCATGACTTTGCGTGTCCATAGGGCCCACCAAATGGAATATAATTGATTCTCGCGGCGTTAGGTGTGTATAGGAGAAAACTCCGAGTCCCCCGTAAGAGGTTTGTGATGATTGTGGCTCGAGCACAAGTCTGGTTTCTCTATGAAACATGTTCCTATCGACACCCTAATGCGAAAAGAAGGATCCCCCAACTACAGCATGAGTGGTGGCTGATTGCAGTTGTTGGTGTGTGCAAATCAAATCGCGGCAAAAGTGAGTTCTGTACTCAGTCGCATTCCTAATTTGCCGTGGCCTTGTTGGCTGTATATACATGATACAATCGAGAGAACAATTTCTGCGGTGGCCTTTCGTATCATACAACAAGGTGACCGCCTCAAGCAAAGCTGCTGCCCCCGACGAACCTGTGCCAAGTCCCACGAGCCTTGGTTCCCGCCCAGCCCCTTGCGCCGTGTGTATTTGCATAGCATAGACAAAGTTCTACAAAAAGTGTGCTCAGACCCGACAACCAAAAAACGCCTCATCATCCCCCCCGGGGTGTATTGTTTGTCGAGTTCCGACAATGTGCAGTTCGACAACCCCAGTTTGCCAGAAGTAAAACCAGAAAAGAAAGAAACTATGACTAAAATGTGTATGTTGTTTCGAAACGAGCAAGTCCAAAAAGAGAAGCGAGCATCCAAGAGAGGGAAAGTGAAAAAGAATAAGTGAGGAAAGAGGGTTATTCTATCATGCACCGACTAATCCATCGCAGGCAGCCGGACATGCGCTTGACCATGCAAGTCCGTAGGGGATAAGCGATGCTGCCTATGCTTTGCGTGATTTCCGCTTCTTTGCGTTGTTCTCGACTGCGTTCATAAAGGTGACAGGCTTGGCATCATCCTTGGTCTCCTTTCGAAGCGACACGGCACCTGAAGCACCACTAGAGCCCCTTCGAAGGCCACGGGGTTCGTGTTCGTCATCGAGAGTAATTTCGGCCACATCAGAGACGGACTCGGCGTCGAGGTTGTCACTAGCCCCTGATACCGATGATCCCTCGTCAGAATCATCGTATTCCCCGTCATCGCTAACCAAGGAAGGAGCATTGTTGCTGATAAGTGTGTGCGGGCTCAGGTTGGCATCTTCCATGTCTATATCCTCATCAGATAAGACGGCATTGGAACCTTGCTTGGGCAACAGGGCCATGGTTGAGTCAGGCGGTGAAATGTAAGGCATGTGTGCGGCGCGGCCCTTGGTGCTAGCCATGGGCCGGGCAGACAACTCTGGAGCCGCCGGGGATTTGGTCGTCCTGGCAGGCATTCGCAGGACCACAGGAGTCCGTGCAGGTGGCGCATCGACGCTGCTGCTCTTGCAAGTGCTCGAGATGGGCTCGGATTCCTCCGAGTCTTCGCCTGGCGTCATGTCCTCCAGTGAAATCCGCGTCCGCGCGTCCGCTACCACATCCTGCAAGTCGCCTGTAAATTTGCGCTGTTCCAGCAGTTTGGAAAGGAAAGGAGTCTCCACAGCAGCACGAAAGTTCCTCTCCTCCCGCTTGGCAACAATTTTGGCAGCGGGAGAGGTGGCTGCTTTGGCTGGCATACCGGTGACGCCGGGCAACTTGCCTTCGCGATACATCTTGAAGGAGTCTGCAAGTCTGGATCGGAGAGCCGCATAAACCTCTTGCTCTGTCATGTCCACCCGAGCGAACGGATGTACCAGCGCAGCGCCGGCAGACACAGGAGCCGGAGTGCTGGCAGGTCTATCTTCTCCGGTAGCGCTAGGTACTTCGGGTGCGTCGACAGGATGTCCACTGTGGACAGCCGCCTCCTCGTGACTCTTGAAGTCGCGCTTGTGAGCGATGCGACAGTGGTTGATGAAGCCCTGAGTGCTTGAGAAGTTCTCCCTGTTGCAGTCCAGGCACACCAGCTTGACGGTCTGCCCATCGGCGCGCTTGAGGATGCAAGGACCGGCCTTTTCCTTGGGTTGAGGGTAGCCATTAGACAAGGCCTGGAGCTTATGGCCAGCCATTCCGCGAGCAGGGCGTCCCTTCATGCCATTACCCGGCTCCACCAAGCTGTTTCGCGTGGTTCTGCCCTCGGCGGTGCACTGCCGGGCGCGATGAGCATCTGGAGTGAACTGCCATTCCGGCTGCATGCCGTCAAACGCGGGATCCGGGATCAGCCACTTGGCGTAATGCCGAGCGTATGGGCCGTCCACGACGCCAAAGGGCGGCGCCCAGCGAGGCACAGGTTCGCCCGGGGTAACCTGAATCGCGGGGCCCTTGCCACTGCTGATAGCAAGCATCTGGTCAGGCGTAGGACAGTTGACGGGATAGGGAATCAAATGACAGCGCCGCAGTTGCTCAAGCGCGACCTGACACTTGGCTAGCTCTTGCTCGATAAGACGTAGCTCGTTGTGCTTGTACAGGATCTCGGTACAAAACTCATGTTGGATAGCATCGCGCACGCGGTTCAGAGGATCGGGAGGTCTCGGGGCAGCGGCGTCGCATTGCGAAGAAACGCCAGGTTCGGGTTTGACGAGGTCCAGCTTGGCCCGCTTCAGAGGACTATTGGGGGTCGGCATATCATCGGCGCCAACGGAGCTCTGCCGCCTCCGCTTGGGAGGCTGCAGATGCGCTGTCGGGACGGCGCATGTGTCGCGGAGGTCAGATAAGGACAGCTGCGATGGGACGTGACCGGTCAGAGATGGGGACTCCTCGACAGTCTTTTCACATCCCCGGGTCTCGGAACCCCAGAATCGGAACATGAGCATGCCCTGGGGAGAGAGCGGTGGCCGGGTGGATGGTTTGCGACGGAATCGCAACTCGTTGTTTCAAGGCGACCAGCGACAGGAAAAGGAGGTTTGCGACAGTTACCTAGCCGGGTACAGGTTATGCGCGATGAGGCGGCTGCTGACGTAAGAGAGAGCAGATTAGGTCCAGGTTGGTGGAGACCAGGATGGTTATTGTGGAGCCAGGCTGCAGCAATAGGGGGGCGGTGATGCGGCGCCCCTCAAACAGAGGCCCTTGAAACGGGGGTCAACAGGCAGGCCAGGTAACAGACAAAGAGCAGCCGACGCACACGCTCCCAAGCAGGAGGATACGATACGGTGGCCGTTTGTCGGGCGACACAGGGGTTCGGCAGTAGGCAAGCGGAAATTATTAGAAGTGTCGAGCGCTAGCGAAAGCCTCGAACGTGTTGAGTGATTTGGGCTCGACTGCGCAAAGGAAAGGGAGAGGGCGCGACGAGGGAATACACAGTGTGGTGAGAGAGAAAGAGGGCGGAAACAGAGTGAGTGAATGAGAAACGGGGGGGCTTTACTTGGAAATGGGTGAGAAGGAGAAGGGAAGGAGGGATGAGGATGAGAGGGAGGGAGGAGACGGGGGGGATGGGTGATGACTGGAGGGGGAAAGAAGCAATGAGTAGCAGCGCTGGAAATGCAAGATGGGACGGGGGCGACGAGGGAGGCAATGGGAACCTGTGATTTGCTGCACGCCGAGTCCTGACGCTTGTTAGGTTGAGGGATGGGGATGGATGGGGAGGGGGGGCCCGGGCTGGCTGGCTCTGGCTGGCTCTAGCTGGCTCTAGCTGGTGCTGGCTGGTGCTGGAGGCCTGGAAGGAGCACACTGAAAGGGGTACACCAATGCCCAAGGTGGGTTGGAATCATGTATCGCGGCTATGTGTGTGTCGCTCAAAGATACTTCATGCCAGCCTCAGGTGTGACCCAGCTGTTCTTCTTTGGGTGGGGCTGGGACAGTGGNGCATGTACGCGTGTGTGTGTGTGTGTGTGCTGTGTCTGTCTGTCTGGGCCTCGCTCTGGATTCACATTCTACTATTACGCGTTCTGCAGCCGAAGACCAGTGGATGAAAGGCAAGAAGCCTATCGTACTGGCGATTATTCACTTGTGCTCTGTAGGGAATTGGGACGGATCAAGACCGTAGTTGGAGAGTGCTGGGCATGCCATCCCCAGAATGCAGCACAGTACTTGCATCCATGTCTTGCATGAGGAAATGATGGGGATGAGGCATCCCAACACGTGCTGAGATCCCAACGCGACGACAAGATGATGACGGGGTTTCCCAGGATGCAGTCGTCCTCTTTAGCCGTTGTGCCAACATTTCACCAGCGTACGAATTACCGCTACAGGGAAAAGTATAACGATACCTGGATGTCAACGGCTACAGAGTCAGCTGCAAGACACGGGGACGACTCAGCGCAGCCGAACTTGTGATGCATATCTCGGCCACATCAGACACACGATTGTGGAATGGACGGACGAGGGAACAAAGCGCATGCCAGCTCTAGTCCATACGCTAGGAAAGCTTCCGGGCCGCACCTTGCCTTGCGTCGATTAGCTGGGCGAGGCAAGGCAAGCCAACTCAAAGATAGGCGGCAGATCATTCATGCTCCCGTGGCCCAAGCCAACAAATCTTAGCGCAGCGTTGCCCCCCCATCGCATTGACAGATGCAGGCAGCCGACATGTGAAACAAGAAACGCGCCTTCGCTCGCGGGGGGCAGACGCTGGGAAGCTGTGGTGATGCTGGCGACTGCTCCCTCTCGCAGCAGCCTCGTCGTGATTTTACTTTATACGGGTGCGTGTGCGCCCTTTGGTATGAGAGCGTTTCCAGGTTGAACAACCTCCTTTCGCGGCATCTGCTGCCACGTTGCCGGGCCTGGCCCAAGCTCCCCTGGCCGGCTCTCGATGACCCTGATAGGACGGCTCGTTTCGATAGTGCTGGCGGCCGTCCTGGCCCCGCCCACGGCTCCCATTGCATCGCCCAGGTGGACCTGTAGGCCGGAGCAGCTTGCCATCATGACAACACCTTGCAGCGTGGGAACCTGGGCAACCGATCCACTCGTCTCCCTTCCGTCATACGATGACACAGTACGTATGTCTGCGCGTTCCGAGTCTTCCATGAGGATGTTCTGGTGCGCAGACCCTCTCTGGTGTACTCAAAACGACGATGAGCTTGAGGGATCTAATTATACATTGTCTCCGATTATCTCAAACAGGGTAATGAGGTGGGGGACACCAACGCCTCCATCCACACCATCCGAATGCGACATCGGCTTACCGTAAACACTGCCAGTTACTATAGGGTAGGGCCGTCAATGGATGCTCAAAAGCATGTTGGTCAAGCTACACAGGTGCAATTCGACAACTATTATCCAATGTGCATTTCTCTCTCAAAGCTGTTCTGGACGCATGGGAGGCTCGTTCCTTCCCAACCCATTTTCCATATTCAAGTACATCCGCTCAAGTACATCCGCTCAATCTGGGCCGCAGATGTTGTTTTTGCTCGGTACTCTGTCGTCATACCAGGATCCTCTGCTCGAATAGCTCATTGGAACCTTGGATAAACGAAGACACTAACACATGCGACCAGTTCCTTCGTCAAATTTGTTGGCCCTGCAGTGCTGCAATCGGCAGACAACTCGTCTAGACAATGTCAGCACGAAGGAATGCATGTTCCACTGTAAAAGCAAACCAGGGTAAAATTATCTGGGGTATTTCACCTGTCCAGGCTCAACTCCGCCGTGCAGTGCACTCCATGGAAGACGACGGGCCTCAAGTCCAAGCCCCCTTCACATAAGCCAGCGGAAACTTTGCGAAGTTGCTCCTCGAGTGTTGCTGACACACAGGGACTTTGTCGGGTACAGAATGAACATGCGTCATTACCGCCATATGCACAGTCCGGGGTTGAGAAGCCGTATGGCCCTATTTGCTTGGGGTGTCTGTGAATCACGTCAAAGGAAACTAGATGTCAAGACATGCTCAATTCCATCTCGTAATAGTTGCAACCCAACTCGTTAACTAGAGCAGATGGCATGTACAGACAGCCATGCTAAGCATCAAACGATGCTGGGTCCCAAGTACAACAAAACCGTAGACCACCGGATGACGAAGAGTACGAAAACAGCACAAACAACCATGACCCTCTGCTCGCCATTTCGCATGCCGTAAATCCTTGGATCATCCCTGCACCGCACTGCGCCTATACTGTCTATTGGGTATCGACTGTGCTAAATCTTCAAACCGTCCATAATCTTCTTGTCGCTTTCCCTCCACGGGTACTTGTCCTCAAGCGAGCGGATGAGCTTCTCGTGATGAGCAGACCGGGGCCTGACATCATTCGCAAACGGGTTCGGGTGGCTGATGCCGCCAGGGCTGAAGCTAATCACAGGCTCAATCACCTTGCCGTCGACAACCTTCTTGCTGATGTTGAAGACGGCAAGTGTTCGGCTGATATTCAGGAAAAGAGCGTTCTCGGCCAGGTATTGTCCAGGGCAAAGGCGGCGCCCGAAGCCAAAGACGTATGAACGAGGGTCCAGGGGTGGCTCGCGGCCATCAGTCGGCAGAAACCGCTCAGGCCGGAACACCTCAGGGTCATCATAGGTGTTAGGATCGCTGGCGAAGTGTCTGCCGCGATGCCCGAGTTAGTCAGAGCATGAGGACCGTCTCATCGCCGGACTTTCTTAGAGTTGCTTACCCGACATTTGGAAGCAAGATGGAGCCCTTGGGAATGAAGTAACCGTTGTAGACATCGTCTTGCGTGCTGGTATGCGGAATGCCGAGGGGCGAACTCGGGTGCCATCGGAGGACTTCCTTGATTAGAGCCTGGATGTAGGGCAGGTTCTCGCGGTCAGCGAGTGTGGGGAGCCGATCACTGCCGACAACTCGATCAATCTCCTCTTGGGCCTTTTTTTGTGCTTCAGGGTACAGCGTCATTGCCAAGTGACACCATGTGATGGACGCCACAGTCTGAGAAAGGGTTAGGGACTAATACGCAATTGCATGAGGCTCAGGAACATACCGTGTCGACGCCCCCAGAAAACAGAACAGAGGCCGCCCACTTGTTCAACGCCTTCAACTCCGGGTCCTCGGACTCTTGTTCGATCAGTTGTGCGAGAAAGGAAGTCGAGTCTTTGCCCTCGGCCATCTGGTGCTTCACAAACGCATATGGAAGGTCGATGACATGGTCAAGCTCGGCCTTCCACTTGCGGGCGGCCTGCTTGAAGCCAGTTCCAGGGAACCAATCAGGCAAGAACCTCACTGATAATGGTCAGTTGGCGCATCGTCGAGACAAGGAGGCAGTGCTCCTGAGATGGTTCGCACTTACAGCTGGGAATCATGTCGACGGCCCACTTGAATGGAAGAGCATTCTGTACAAAGACGGTAACGGCCTCGCCAGCCATGTTCACAAGAGCGTCATCGTGGAAAGGATCGACGTTGTAGCCATACGCAATCTTCAGCATGACGGCACCGGCCATCCTAGCCGAGTGTGTTAGCCTGCGCCCTGGACCAAGGGAGCCTGGTTGCATGCCAACTCACCGTCGAATGTGGGAAATGGAATTGCCTGGCTCATCGAGCACATGCAGGAGAAAGTGGCCGACCTCCTCCTCCTGCAGGCTAGAGAAGTTGGCGGCCGATGTCTTGGAACCAATAACACGGCCCATGCTCTTGCGCTGCACACGGAACTGGTGGTTGTAGGGTGCCAAGCCCAAGGCGTTCTCCCAGCCGATCCTGAGAGCAGCATGTCAGTACCGTTACGCCTCGAACATTGATCTACTACCTGAAGTACGTACATTTCTCCCGCAAAATATGACTTGGGCCTTGAGGAGTATTTGGTGGAACGCTTCTCAAACAGCTCGATGGCGATCTTGGGATCATTGATAATGACCATGGTCATGCCCAGGATCATGACAGAGCTGATAGGACCTGTCGATGATCAGCAGGACGATTATCAACAGCCAAGCGGCCGAGTACATCACACACCGTATATGGCCTTGTGCTTCTCCCAATGCTTCGTCTCCAGCTCGTCTGGGCCAGGCATGTCCGCAATATTACCAAGAAGGGGGTACCCCTTTGGGCCAGGCGGCCGGGGCAGCTGGTGAGTGCTTCGGAATGCATTGTAGACGCTGCCAATGACACCCAAGGCGACGATGCCGGCGCCAACCGTGAGTAGAACCGGAGAATCCATGATGAGTGAAGGCTGATGCCAGAGATTTTTGCACGAGAAACACCAACCAGATATCAATCGCCTTCCATGATTGCGTGGTCTGGGGAAACGACCTACCTGTACGGATATGTCATGTTGCAGTACGGCAGCGGCGCAAACCCGACGCATCGGATTTACGGACAACGGCTTGGCTTGGCCAGGTGGAAACCACCTGCGCCCTGCGCAATCTCAGTCTACCAATTCCAACCGAGCTTTGGTCGGCTTCCACTCGATCCTGGCACACAGGTCCCTTGGCTCTGCACTCCGTACCCTATGGATGGTTCAAGCCAAGCCAGGGAGAGCGGATTGATGGGCGGACTATCCCTACTTCATGCCGACCTCATCGAAAGCGTGGAAACCACCGAAGTCCAGCAAGACTGGCACAGTAGGCTTGGCGGCAGCACGCCGACTGTTAGAGATCGCTGTGTCTTACCTTGATTCATCCAAGACTCCCTCACACTCTAAATACATGCCTACGTATAACATACAACAACGGCCACAGCAACGTAACTTGGTGCGACAGCCACTACCGGTGCACGTCAGCAGGGGCCATGTGAGACGGCAGACCAAAGCAGAGGCCCTAGAGGCATGACAGCGGATTCAACAATCACATCCGAGCCTCAGCCTTACGGCCGGCCACTTACCCTACGTTACGATGAGGCTCAGGTGTAGGAACAGGTCACTACATGTGAGGAGGTGAGTGGCCGCACCCCTGCTCCAGGGCTCAGGATGCGCTTCGGCAGGTAGGGTGGCCGGCCAATGGATCGTGACCATGCAGGCGGTGCTGCGCTGTCGCTACTTAGTCGGTGGGTATCGCCAGTACCCGTTGCCCACAAACCTACCAAAGTCCGAGGCCACCAACTTGCTGTAGGCGTAAGATTCCCGAGCCTGAACGGGTCGGATATACGATCTAGATCGTTCCCGAACCCTAGCTCGGATTGAGACGTCGGAGACCCTGACCTACCTGAAGGAGATGCGACGGATCATGGGCCGCATCTGCCCCCATCCAACATGTCTGATTCGCATGAGCAGGTCGTGGTGGGAATATGGTCGGTAGTCTTTCGGCCTCGAACTTTCTCCCCCCTTGCGGAGGCACCAATGTGCGAGGCCGCAACCCCCCTGCAGCCTAGACGATGCGTCGACAGAAGCCCCTCCAGGGGTAGCTACAGGGAAGGCTTGCCGAAGTTCCCAATGGCTAGGAAGGCCAGTCCTTCTGTAAGTAGGTATCTTGTTAAAACCTACGGGATGGAGGAGAAGGAATACCTTCGCAAGGATACTGTCCGGCTGCGTTTCCCCTTTTCTCCAGAGTTTCTCCGACTTGGAGGAGATGGGCAATTATTTTCCGACCGGTACTTGGGCAGTAGCTTGAGCAACCGTGGTCCTAGGCAAGGTAGGGTTGTAGTGCATCTGCATGGAATGAGTGGAATGCGGATGCGATTTGGGGGCCGTCATTCCACAGAGCTCGTAAACTTGGTCTCTGACTACTACCTTAGGTACAGTAGGCACTCATGGAGTCATCAGTATGCGCGGGCCAACCGGGAGCTAAGACAGTCGCTAAGCATTTCTCAACGTCCTCGCCTGCTGGGTCTCATTGGCTCCCCCACACTTGTCTGGCCCATAGCTGCAGGCGAATGTTTCGATTCCCTTGCGGTAGGCAGAGATAAACAGAGACCCCCAACGCTCAAACGGGTGCGAATAAGGAACATGACGTCCCTTATCACTGTGTAGCCTCATCCACCTTCTTCTCAAGGTAAATAGTGGGCTACGGTGACCCCCCAAGATGGAATGAGCACTTCACCAGCCCGGTTTCTCCTATTTAAGACCAAGCAATGCCTTTTTAACCGTCTTGTACTACAGCAATCCTGCTGGATGGACGCTAATCGATACCTCCAGTAGCCGCAGAGGCTTCCGTCTTTCAGTTCGTCCACGCTTACGCCAAGATGAAATCCTAACGCCATTTCACACATCAGCCGCCGCCGGGAATCACTAAGCCTGGACTGTTTTGTGCCCTTGGTGGACCCTCCATCACGATTACCAAATCCTTGGCCGGGATTTACTACCGACGTCTTACACCAAGCTGTTCCGGAGGGAAGGGCGCTGAAAGAGACGGGTAAACCCTCAAGTCGACACGGCACCAACCCCCAAGAAACCTCGTCTCCTTTTCCTTCACGGCACCCCAGCCACCATGGACGTCCAAGGGCATGCCAAAGTCCAGAATGCAAGAAAGGGAGGAGCCAATGCGCCCGGCAGGTCCCGCGACGACCCCCCTACCTTGGTAGCACCCCACGTCGCCATCCTCGCGGAACTTGCGCCGAGATACGACGTCCTTGCGGCGTCCGTGATTTCCTCCACGCAAATCCGCAAACGAGTCACCTTCGTCACGTCGCACCTGCTCCAGACGTCAAATCAGCCGCGGGTGGCCCTGCTCTACTCGCGCGTCGTCGACGTTCCCAAGCTGGTCACCGTGGTAGAGCAGTCCAAGCGAGTGCTGGTCGACGAGGGCAGGCCGTGGTACCAGTACAACCAGCTGTGCGACCCGCCGCCCGACCCAAGGAATCGGGGGGATGTGGTGGAAGAAACGGTTCTGGACCCCAACGTCGACGACCTGTCTGACGACGACGAATCAGATAGTGACGGCGAAGACGACGAGTTCGAGGTCATGGGGCAACGGTTCGACAAGGCCGTGGCACGACCGCCGCCTACGCGGGTTCGGAAATCAATGAGGATGTTCCTGTCCACAAGCCCCGTGGAGCATCTCGAATCAAAGCCGGACGTTACGCGACAATCAAGCGAGGGATAGGTTGACATGCGGTCCTCATTATTGAGGTGTTGGTGGAGTTAGGGCTGGTTGGCGCTCGAAAAGTTTTAACATTCTAACATGGCGCTTTGCATAAATAGAGACAACCCCTTCTGATACCCCAATTGTACATGCTCACGAATTTGGTCTCGGTCAACCCACGACTTCCACGCTACCCTGTGAGCGCTGGTCGTACGGCCTCCTTTTGGGGTATTCAGGCATGCTCGCTGACGACGAGACGCCACGAGCAGTCGTCGCAGTAAGCATTAGGCTCCACGTGGAAATGCGCAGCCTTGAACCCGGCATCCGACAGGAATAACCCCAAACTAAACCCCATTGATCATACAATGTCGATGCTGCTTGAGAAAAGACGGAGTAGTTCAAGGGTCAATAAATGCATGGTTATGAGTTTGATCAATGAGAATTTGCCGTGACGGGCCTGAGCTCTGAATGATCCGTCACAAAGACCCGTCCTTTGAGAAGCAGACAGCCCTGCCGAATAGAGACCCAATCCAGCGCTAACACTAGGTAGTTGATGCACTCGAAATGATATCGAGGCTAATGGTAAAATCAGGTTGGAATGGAGCTACCTCCACCTTCCAGCAGCAACAAAACAATGTATTCTGGTCAAGAACGAACACTTCCACTACGAGGTGTAGCCCTGCCACCCGCAATGGCATGCCGAATAATACGAAGCGAGCAGTTCCAAGTGAGACGTGAGGCACAAGGGCATCACGTGCTAGCATGGGCCTTGTGGGCCTCCTGGTCAGTCATTCATCAGAAGACAGTCTAGATCCGGCCGGGACTAGAAAAAGCTAGTCAAGCCGTTGTGACAAGACTTAGCACCTGCACGGGGCGGCGGGACATTTATAAAACCAATTGGAACGTCAAACACTCTTTTACATATTCGTCTTATTTTGCACAGCGAGTCTACGATAGCACGCCTCAACTGCGCCCGGCAGCTTCATCGTCCAGCCTACGCCAGTCGTGCATCATTATCTCGCTCGGAACACCATCGTGCATATTTCCCACCAAGATGTCTTCCGAGCCCCTCCTCCAGACCGCGGACAGTACGCATTCCCGCCCCTTCGTCAATTGACTCCCGTGATGATAGCTGACGCCCGCGGTGCTCCCAGACAAGCGCATCGCCTTGCCGTCCCGAGTCGAGCCCAAAGTCTTCTTCGCCAACGAGCGCACGTTCCTGTCATGGCTGAACTTCACCATCATCATCGGAGCGCTGTCCGTCGGCATGCTCAACTTCGGCGACCGGGTCGCCTTCATCTCGTCCATCCTGTTCACGGGCGTGGCCGGCCTGACCATGATCTACGCATTGGTGACATATCATTGGCGAGCCCGCGCGATTAGGGCCAGAGGCTCGGCGGGCTTCGATGACCGCGTCGGGCCTACTCTTCTGGCCCTCATGCTCGCCAGCGCTATCGGCGTCAACTTTGCGTTGAGGATTGCTGAGCAGCAGAAGAAGGAGCAGAACGGCCCTTGAGTTCTCACAGCATTCACGGGATCGGTCGTTCAATCGCCTCCAGGCCACTACAACGAGATTGAATCACAGCCGTCGACGAAATCACATACCAAGCATAGTGGTGAAGGATGAGGAACGGGCGACAGCGTTACTGCAATAGGATATCGAAGTTGCGGCGTCCTTGGGTTCAGCGCCATTGGGGCCTGGGTTCAGGCTCCAGGTTACCTTGGGATGTAACCATTTAGCGAAGAAGATGATCAATAGTGTTCAATCTAGCAGCATTTATCCTATGAACCTATGTGTGCGCATTTTGTCTGCCTGGAAACCCAGATCTACTCTGTGAACGCAGGACTCTGGGAAATGAATCACATCGACCTGGAGCTGATCAAGGGAAACCCCTCGGCAAGCGGCCGGACGTGACGACAGAGATGCGTTCCTCACCTTACGGAAGGGGGTTCTGCCCCACGTCTATACCGTTTTTGGCCATTGAAAGAGGATACCAACAAGGCCAGTCGTCTCGGTGATGGCGCTAGAGGTCACGTGGCCAGATGCGACCCTCTGAGAGGCGGGCGGTTGGCTTGATGCCTAAAGGGGAAAGCTGTTTGTGAACCAGGCAAAACATCAACATCGAAGGAGGAACAGCATCACCGCTCGCAATCCTGCGTGAATACCCTAGGTGAGTAGTTGACGATTGGCTGCCGGCGCGGGGACCCCCCCCTGCAATTCCAAGCCGGCGGCCATGCAGAAATTGTGATGGCTTTTTTTTTGCGCCTCTCACTTCTGACACGAGACATATAGAACACCCGCTTCTCGACCGCCGACCGCCTATTCCACCCCGCAATAACTTCAAACAAACATCAACACTCCTCGATACCACCAAAATGGCCACTCCTGTACGACTACCACAACGCGGCCTTCCTTGAACCTTAGCTAACACGTGCTCAGCCTGTTGCCTTCAACCGCCTCAAGCAGATTGCTACCGATGTATGTGGCCGCCCACCTATGAAGGGGTTCCTGTGTCTACCCTCGCCCGAATCCATCAATTGCTAACAGCTGCTCTTGTAGGTCTGCAGCAGTGCCATTGGTAGTGCCGAGTTCTACGACCATGCCAAGACAGAGGAATGGAACACCTCCATCATTGCAAGTCTCACACGCTGACCAGGACCATTGTTCAATCCGCGGCTAACTTTGACCTAGAATTCCATGCTGAAGGCTGTCATCTCCGAGTCCACCCCCGAGGGCGCCGCCGGTCCCACCTACAAGTTCGCCTGCAACAGCACCATCGTCCAGCACCTCGTTCCTACATCCGCCCTGAACAAGGCCCGCGGCGGCACCGAGACGCAGACCAAGGAACCCTACATCGAGACCAGCGCGGACGGCGATGCGACCGACGGAAAGGCGCACGTCGGACGCCGTGGCATGCACAGCGCGACCGGCGCCTACTGGGACGAGAAGAAGGACGGCATGTGGACGTTCAAGTACGACGGTGGCGAGGCCAAGGGCCTCGACGTGGTTATCATGTTGATCTGGGTTGCCATCTAGGGTGCACGCCTACGACAATCAATGTTGTGATGAATTAGGGGCAGAAGGCATGATTGCCAACGTGCATGACTCGTGGCTAGATAAGGCGTTTGGGGAGCGTGGCATTGAATACATCGGATACAACTCGTGTCAGGTGATGTTCTGCATGGCGATTGAGTTACGCCGTACCTACTACTTTATCAAAAATTACCTTTCCGCACCAGCCCCACTCAAAAGCATGATCAACCACCTTCCACAGTGACTGTGTTGCGAACATTATAGAGCCGCCAACAAATAAACAGGAATTTTCACAAAGGCATCGATTCAAAAAATGTAGGAATGCCATTGATAGAAATGGCAAAAGCTTTGACCGTGGCAAGGTTCGAACTTGCGATCTTTGGTGTTTCTACTTGGTAATGTAAAACCAACGCCATAGCCACTTGGCCACACGGTCTCGTGATTTCCGCGCTTCAAAAAGGTCTATACGGGTTGAGGAGAGTGAGCCACTCCTCGTTTTGTAGTGGTGGGCTGGTGCATGGGATCATGACGATGCTGGCAGCGGTGAAAGAGGGGTTGAGTATGCAGGCGCGCGTAAGGTTGCACCTGCTAAGCTAGGTAGAAGGGCAGGAACTACCATGTCTTGGTCGTACTGCGCGTTCCGTGCCCAAACTATTCCTCCTGCCCAACCTTCCTTGGTCTTATCCTCAATCTCCACACGTTCTTGAATCAACGTGCGCCCGTTGCAACCTGCGGGCCCTCTAGTTGTGGAAGATCGAGACGAGACAGGATGCATGAAGATGAGGTCAAGGGTGCATTGAGCCAACTGCTGGCAATACAGTACACCTTCCTGCATCAGTTGCCGAGCGTTCTGTCCATGTCCATGGATCACAGCCGCCCAAGCCGCGCCTTTTGACCTCCGCCCCGACTCTCCTGCCTCGAGTTCGAAAACGAATCGGAGTCTACAAGCTACGATCAGGCGCTTGGCTACACTCTACAAGTTACAGAGTCGTCATGTGGAGGTGGCAAGCCGGGGAAACTGGCCCACAGTTCACAAAGGGTCTGCCTGCTCTGGGATGATGGATCCGCATATGACGACTGCGTGGGAGACAGTGGTAGGGCAGGAGGAGGCAAGTGGGCACGAGCGGGGATGCATCCGGAAGAAACAGACAAGACTGGGATCCTAGCCGATGATCGGGCTCTGTGCCCTCTTACCGAGCCTCTCTTTGATATCGATGGGTGTGACGACTCAAGGAATTGACTTGCGACTCGCTCGGTTCAACGCCACCCGGGCCAAGGGCCGGGTAAGTTGCTCTTTCCAGGCAAAGAGGCTACGGAAAACCCTTATAACTTGGCCAACGGGCTGACGCGTGCTAATAAGCCGGACCGGTTGATCTCCACGTTATTCCCCTGGATTCCGGAGCCGGACCGAACACAGTGGCTGGGCTGGGCTGAGGCCTCATGGGCACGGGATCCGGCGTCGCCTTCATTTTCAAATGGGGGACAGCATACACTGACCAAGGCTTTGAGGGGAGAAACAGCCCACCATGGTGCAGCGTCGGTCTTCTGGAACCTCGCGGCTGTCCGTACTGTACAGGTCGTGTAGGTCCCACCGCAAATGATACCCGTTGCGACCCGCTCTTTGGATTCTGGACCATTCCACTTGGCGACTGGTCGTGCAGGGTCTGCTTCGCCACTAGAGCTGGATCTGATTCACGGCGGGCGCGGCTAATGGTAACTGCCTCTGGTACCGACTGACTGCCATATGACATCTCGGCGGAAGAGATCATCTGTTGTTGGAAAGATGGGCGTTGAACCTGGGAACAACAGGGACGGCTAGCGTCACTGTTAGTCCACCTCGTCTCGGCCGCCCCTGGCGAGAAGAGAGGTGGTGCAAAATTTCCCACGATGGGGCCGTGACCCCATCCCACCATGCATGATGGGGATTCCGGAGACCGCCAGGTGGGCACAAGCCCGATGGTTATAAGTAAACCACCCTGCCTTGGCTGGCACCCGTCCTCCGATCCGTCCCCTCTCGACGAATACTCCTCTCACCTTCAACGCAATCTATGATTTTGCTACGAGGAGCCTTGACGATTCCACTTCTGCTCCACCCAAACCGCCATTGCTTCATATCGTGAGCCAACCTGCTCCGACCACCCGGCTAGTCGTCGCCCCCCACGCCTCCAACCCCTGATACTCGTAGCTCCCTAACAACCACCGGCTCTCACCGCCACGAGCCACCCCGCAAACAAACGAAACATTTCCATTCCACACGACAATTCATCATCGTCTTCAAAATGGTTCAGCTGCAGATGCTGCCGGAGTCCCCTTACTCCCCGAGCGGAACTATCTTCCACCAGACCGAGTACAACTGGGGCACCAAGCTTGACCAAAATGACGTGAATCAGGCCATGTCGAGGGAGGAACATGCTCAGAGGATGAAGGAACTCGTCATGAAGAGAGGGATAAGGGCGCCAAGGCGTGGGTGGTCCATGACGGACTACCAAAGCGACAACGCTGTCCAACCACCTTCTAATTCGGCCGCTTCCCACGTGAGCCACGAAGCCGCCATCCCCGAGAACGAGCCGCTGTCGGCATCTTCTGGGACGCCCTCGCCGACCACAGAGGTTGTCAATGCAGGGCCTCGAGCAGAGCCGGTGAAGCAACAGGCGGTTCAACTACCACAGAGACCCAAGCTGCCGCCACCGCGCCGCTCTTATTCCGTCATGGACTATGAGCCGGCTCCTCCCGGCCTGCCCAAGCCGTCGGCGCGCCTCGGGTTGCTGAACCTACCCTCCGAGCTGCACTACGCCTTCTTCGACTTCCTGGACCCTATCGACGGCGCCTGCTTCGGCCTCGCCCACTCCAACCTGTACGCCATCCACAAGCGCAAGAACGGCAAGGTGCCGCTGTCCAGCCGCTACTCCGGCCCCAATGACATGGAATGGGCATGGCGAGGCGCCGGACCTGCCCCCCGTCCTGCAGTTCCGACCGGCATCAAGGAGAAGGAGCTGGAGCAGTTGCGCGTAAAGGGCCAGGTGTACTGCCGCAAGTGCGGCATCTCGCGCTGTGAGCTGCACCGGCACCTGAAGAGCTGGATGGGGGAGGGCTACGAGTACTGCGCCATCAAGCAGATATACGGCAAGCCCGCGGGGGAGGACGCGAAGCCTTACTGCTTCATGAGCTCGCCCAAGAACCCTCATCGTTGCGGACGCCACGGCCGGAGGCAGCGGTTGCTGGCATGATGTGTACATGCTCACTTCAACTTGCCCGATTTTATTCTTGATTTTTTTAAGAGCAACATACATGTAGAGTACACTGGGTTTTCGTTTCTCGGCGAGGCGTTATAAAGGGAAATGACTACAGGATGTCTTGCGGGGGTCATGGCCTGTTGCAGCGAAGCTGGACACGAAGACGATGAATAATGATGAATTTGTGGAGATGAACAACAACACATGATGGTTGGAACGTGGTTTCGACGGTAGCATATGCGTTTATATCAAAGAACTTACTCCTGCGGCAGTGATGAGAAGGGGTTGCGGTGTGTCGTCAGCTCGGGATCTCGTTCGTCTGTACTACTCGAACTTGCCGAGAGATGATTCATCCGTCCACAAATCATCAGGAGGATTCATCCTTTGCACTGGGACAACCGAAACATGTCAAGCACAACGTCTTCCAAGATCCTACAAGATAGGGAAGGCAAACATGTCATGAATGTATTCAAACAAGCGCGACTCGCGCCGTATCATCAGCCCCATCTATCCTTAGCTGTGTAGCTAGCTCACCCGGCCCGTCTTGATCGAAGCCCCTCGTTTTCCTTCCTCGGTTCCTTGCGGGCGGAAGAAGCATAGATGAAAGACGCAACCGCCCGTATCCATCAGCAGGGTGCAGCATGATTTGGGTTTATGTCCACACACAAACAAAAGAAAAGAAAAAAAATAAACAGTAATAAAGCAGCGGCTGTCCACCGCGCCCCTGAAGATGTCCACATCTCGATCCTGTAACGCCGATGTCGTTGCCCGGCTGACCCATGTGCCGGGCCAGAAAATGTTTCAACCAAACTCCTGTAATGCTCTTGTTGTCGTACAAGAATGCCTTATCCAAGTATCCGTAACGCCATGTCTAATTAGGTGTCTTTCTCGACGTGTCTTTGGCCCACTCGTGTCTCGGGCCGTGCCGCCGAGTGCGCCCTTCACCGCGGGTCCCTCCAGGCGATGCTGTCGCACTCGCCACGTGCGTCGATCCAATCGTTGATGCCCTGCACGAACCAGCCGCTGGTGAACTTGTTCTTCTCTTCAGCTTCGCGCTTCGGGGTGCCGAGCTTGAAGCTCTTGCCGGTGCAGCACATGTTACGCTGGAACTTCCACTGGAAGCACTTGCGGTCCTTCATGAAGGCACCGTCGGCGCCCTTGTCTGCATATTTGCTTCGTATGAACTTTCTCCGGTCCGTGTCGTTCTCAATGGCGCTGTACTCTTCGTCGGTGATGTCTAGCCCTGCTGCCTCGCACACCAGAGAGCACGCAAAGGCCGATGTGTGGGCCAGCTTCTCGATGGCGTTCTTCTCATCCTCCTTCTTCTGGCGACTCTTTTCCCGGCCGCCGGCATCCTCCTGGGCTGCGTCGTCGGGTGCGATGTAGCACGTGTCCTCCGCCATGTTACTCCATTCTCGTCTGAAGGGTATTAGATGGGGGGCGAAGAATGTGTAGTATAGATCTTTGATCTGCATGATTTCCTGGGGAAATGTTAGCTTGGTGCGTGCCGCTGCCGTGTGCACGCCTGCCGACTCACGCTCTTGGTGCGCGTCTGCTCATACTGCCAGACGGCGCTGACTTCCTCGGGGTTCATGTGGTGCATGGTCAGGATAGGCTCACACCAATGCCCGGGGCCGTAGGGCAGGGTATTAGGCTTCTCGCCGTTGAACATGGGATGGGCCTGCTTCACCTTGGCGCCGACCTCGTCGAGGGCCATGGAAATGAGCAAATCCCCGCAGCACTCCGTGGTTGCCTTCTCATCGTACTTGGCAGCCAGCTCGGGTATCAATTCCACCATCTTTTTCATGAAGGCACCCGAAACCACGTAGCCGCTGCCGCCGTGGGCAAAGGGGAAGCCGTTGATGAGGGCGACGCTGCCGACGTAGGGGCTCTCGACGGGGTCGGCTCGCTCGCGCAGCCAGTGGACCAGGTTGGACCAAACCACGTAGGTGTCGGCCTCTGCGAAGACGTACCACTCCATATCCGGGCGCATGCTCCATGTGCGTTCGACCATGTTGAGAAACTTGTACTTGTCGAGATCCCAGGCACCCCTCATGCCCGAGGTGCAGTCCTTTTGTGAGACGGGGCATGCCTGCTGGGCGTCGTAAAGACGAAACTCCGACTTGGCCGCTTTTATCGTTTCGTTGACGCGGTCGAGGACGTTGTAGATGTGGTACCTGCCAATCTGCTGCTCCTGTTGCAAAAGACGAGTTAGCATTCGTCGCCTTGGCGCAGGCGGGTGGTCCAAGATTCGGGGGCACGGGCTCGAATTCGAATTCGAATTCGATTTCGGGTTCGGGTTCGGGTTCGGATTTGAGGCGAGCAGAAATAGTCGGATGGTCGGGATGAAACGCTTCAGAAAGAAGCGGGCTGTGATGGGGTTGAAGAACAGACTTTGATGGCTCCGGAATGTCGCGTTGTGGCGTGTGCCAGCCGTTGCGACCACATGAAACACTGAGCCCACATGCAAGAAAGAAACGTACCAGATCAGAAAATAGCAGAAAGTCGGGGAGACACTGCATGGAGGTGAGCAGCTGGGTGGGCAGCTTGTCGAAAGCCTCGGTGGCGCCCGTCTTCATGACGAGCAGGATGCCGTTCGTGTCGGGGAAGTCCTTGCAGGGCGCGCTGAAATTGAACTGCTTGAGGACGGTATCCTCGGCGCCCTCCTGGTACAGGGTGTTGTTGTAGACGCCGCCTTCGTAGTGCAGATACTTGCTGATGTGGTTGTAGATGTAGTCCTTGTACTCGACGGCGGTCGAGTAGTCGCGCAGCTGGTACAGGGGCACGAGGAGCAGCAAGGTCATGCCGACCAGCAGAGCCGCCTTCCAGCTGCGGAAGGTCGTCAACATGTTGGGCCCCAGGCGAGGGAGGAAGCGGCTTTCGACCTGCATCAGGGGGGCCAGGCTGGATGCGGACGACGGGTTCGGGGGTTCGGGGGTTCGAGTTATCGACGAGGCCCAGTAAAGGGGAGGGGACGAAGGCGAGAGGAGAGGGCGAGAGAGCGGCTGTGATGTTGCGGGAAAAGGATTGTGGGTGAATGGCAAATCAATGAGCCATGCAAGAAAGGAAAAGAGAGAGAGAAAGAGAGAGAAAAGACGAGACGAAGAAAGACTGGGAATAAACAAGTAGGAGGTGGAGGAGCAGTAGGACGTAGAGGGGGGTGGAAAGGATGGAGGACGACCAGGGATTATTACCTGGGCGCTGCGGGATGCAGTGGTGATACGAGCATATACACGCCAACCCCAGCCTTGTGCGAGTGCGCCAGCAATAGAAACTTGGTGGAGAGCACAGCGGGAACCCCCCTTAGGAGAAGCGCCGACCCGTAAGCGTGCCGAGGGATGATGGGCGATAGGACATTGCCAAGTAGGGGAAAGAAGGGATATCGACGATGAGAGCGCCGGCCCTCTTTTCTGAATGTTGCGTCGTCCATCTACTCTCTAATTCCTTGTTTTTTTTTCCCTTCAGCTTTTAATGTTTGCGCCAGGACGAAGGCGTTGAGGTCGCGTTCCTCCTACAGAAAAGTTCAAGGTGGTGAAAGTTGGAGTAAGCAAGCAAGCAAGTACTGCCAGGTACTTTAGCTTGGGCGCCTGGGTGGGGAAAGGGTGACGTCTCTCGTCTCCGTACGTGCCGTTTTGGCTGTCGTACTAAATTAGATCAGGTCCTCGCCTCGTAACCCTCCTCTCCTTCTCTCCCCGGGCTGGTGGGTGCAAGGCTGCCTGCTCCAAAGGGGGAAAAGAAAGAAAGGCAGGGGAAGCACTTCGACACGACACTTGGCCGTGGCATGAAAACACCCATGGATGATCAATGGATAGGCCAAGACCTGTCCTCCACCGAACGGTACAAGGGAAAACGGTCGAGTCTCTGCCAATGAAGCAACTCCGCAATCCTTCTCCCCTGGGAACCCCCCATCCTCACCAGTTCCCTACTGTACCTCTTCCCCCCTTTTCGCTCCCACGATAGCTGTCCAGACTTTTCGGTCGTCTTCATCCATTCCATGCGCTTGCTATGACGAAACCTTCGTTCCATACATAGATAGTACTTAGAGGTACCCGCTTTTGCATGCGGGGGGGCCACGAATCACCTCCCCCCCTCTGTCAAGCCTTGTCAAGCCTCACCACGCGCGGCCCTTGGCTTGCCGAAAGGACCATGCGAAAATGCCATCTGGCCCATGACGGTCGATTTTACCACGATGGCCTGGGTACAGATGCAAATTTTCACAAACCGCGGCCAATGTGGGGACGGCGTAAAGGGGGAGGGGGAACCAAGATAAGACAAGGAAGCTCCCGCTGCCAGCATCAGATGCCATGCTTGTGCGAGGCCCAGGCGAGGGGGGCTCGCGAGACAGAGATCTTCAAGAGATCTTCGAAAAAGGGGGAAGTGCAACAGCGCTCACCGATTTCCTTGTTCCTCGCGCACACCACAAGAGCTGATGGTTCATCCCACATCCTCCCGTGAAACACGTTCAACAATGCCATCTCTACCCTACAAACACAGTGCGCTGAGCCATCGCCGCAAGCCCCAATACTGCATTATCGCAGCAGCCTTTGTCGTTGCCCGCTCCCTGTGCGCCCACCGTGACGCGCAACCTGGCTTGCGCAGCCTTCTTCGCCCAATTCCCTAACTGCCCAGGGCTGTGGGGACGGACCCGGCTATCGCGGCCACACCGACGCCGTGTCGCTGCACAGCGCGTATCCGCCTGGGAAAACATGACGAGGCTTGTTCGTGGGTTTGCACCTTTTTCTACCTGCATCACGGCCTTGATCCCTAGACAAACCATCTGTTCAGCATTCTCATCTGGGTCCGGTTGCTAATTCTTCTTGTGTAACCCTGCCACGCCAGGCCCAATTTCCCGCGCTCAGATCCCGCCTGACTCGTTTGCTTCAACAGGGCAACCAGCCGGTCCACTTCCAGTCTGCCATCATCTATGCCAAGTCTGCAATGTGATCCAGAAATGGTGGTCGCCGACTATCCAGCTACGGCAAACTCCCGGCTCACGCCCTCAAATTCTGTAATCTTGCCTCCCACTGCTTTCGAGTCCCCGAAATACCGCAGTCTGTACGCCCCAACCGGCACGTCCGCCTCAATCTCCCACACGACTTCCACCTCGCTCGTGCCCGTCACCGTGCTGGTGCGTTTCCAGTGCAGCACCACGCTCCAATCCGAGTCGTCCCTGACCGTTTCCCACTGCCCGCCGAATGTCCGCCGGTGCTCGACCGCTGCGTACGTCTGCTCCAGTCGCAGGTTGTTGCGAGGGTTTGCGCCCACAAACGTCGCCTTGGCCGTCTCCCCCGGCCTGTATCGAATTTTGTCCACATTGACCTTGACGTCCCCAAACTGCGAGCCCCAGGGCGTCGCATCGTACGCGACGCCGGTAATGAAGCTCATAGATCTATTGCTGTTGTCCGGCGGGAGCGGCCCTGCTTCGAGCAACGAGCTCGGCGGTGCATTGGTGAATCCAAGGTAAGGAAGCAGCTCGGAGCTTCGATTAAGATATGCTGCCAGCGTGTGTGGTCCGTACAGGGTCGACGCACCCTCGTACCGTTGAATCCTGATGTATAAAAAAAAAATATGTTAAGACGCATCTTCAAAGAGCACACATGTCCCGTTCTGTGACTTACGCATATTCCTCCTCAGTGGTGATGTAGTGAGTGTAGCTGTTGCTCGGTCCCCCGAGAACCACCAACGGGCCGTCCTCGTCCAGCTCCTCGGCGAACAGATCGGCGGCATGCGACCTGACAGTTTCTTTCCACCGGCGACCGGCCATGGTAGTCGCCTCGCCAGGGCTGACAACGATAAACAATTGACCTACACGGAAGAGCTGAATGTCCACAATGTTGGGAGTCCAAGCGTACGGCCTGTGCACCTCCCCAACATCCAGTAGGATGGGCTTTGGGTAATGGCAGTCCATCTGTTCCTGACCCGGGTCCTTTAGAAGCCAAGCCACGGCCTTCCACATCGGCGACGTGTTGGAAGGGTCTGATTCATGCTGCCTGAACCCAAAGGCGCCAGGACCGTCCGACGTACCAGCAGCAAAAGAATAGCCCAAGGCGGCCGGGCACGTGCGGACCTCGGTTCCGTTGGGAAGAGCGAACTTGAACTCGGACATGTCATGGAACGTATGGATGGCCTTGACGCCGCCCGGTTGAATTCGTCGTGGCGCGCCCTTCGGTGCACGATAGAGCCCCAGGGCACCTTGGAATTGGCGTTTTCCAATTTCGAAGCAGGAAGACGCGCCGGCGTCCGATTCCCTGAAGCGAGGCCCCCGCCCGTGGCACTTTTGACTCTGTCCGTCGCTGCAGGTACTGTTCCGAAGACTGCACATCTGGCCCGAACCATCCTCGCACCACGCCCCCAGCACGTTGGGGCTCACGTCGCCCATGTTGGCCTGGGAGAAGCCGGCGACAAAGTCGTCCGACTCAAGACGGCCTCCGCGGACATGTTTCTCAAAGAGATCGGCCGCCACGCCCTTGTTGTCTCCAGAGATGAGGGTGTTGTTACCCAGCATGGAGGTGCCGTGGGTGGGGAACCATGTCAGGACACCTATGTTCTTGCCGTCGGATGCTCGCTGGAACTTGAGCAGGGTCATGTCCTTTTCCACGGAGCCATCATCCTCGGAGCTGGTGTTGTACCTGCTTCGCTCCTCTTCCGGGTTCGCCAGGTAGGCGAACAAGCTGCGGTTGATGTTTGCTCCAAAAACCTTGGTTGAGCCCACGGACAAGGAGCCCGGCTGCAGGCTTTCATGTGCCCGACGGATGGACAAGAGACAGCCGTCCACAATGGCGCGGTAGCTCTGCTTATCGAAGCCTTTGCTGGTGATTTGAGGAAGGAGGTAGTTGAGCCACGCCCCCGGACCCGAATGGGAATGCGTGCCCGTCACGGCCAGGTTGTCGTGGCCGTATACGGCGTATTCGGGGCCGAGCTCGCGTAGACCAGAGAGGATGCCATAGCGGACGGCTGTGTCGCCGGACTGTGTATCGAGAACAAGGTAGGCGAACCTGTCGTGCGGATTCTCGAGGCTCGCGACGATGAATGTGCGTGCATACAAGCGTTGCCTCAAACCTGCCCCGACCTGTTTGGGATCGGCATAGCCCATCAGGTTGATTTCAACAATGGGTCCGGTGATGTCGGCTTTCCCCACGCCAAGGAGATAGTCGCTCCCGACGTCCTGGACACGGGAAGGCCCTGGGCTGTCCGGGAGTGGCGCCGCATCTTGGCTACCCTGCAGCTTGCCGGAGGGAATGCCCCAGACTCGTGATGTGAGCCAGGTGGTGTAGCCGAGGAGCACCAATGCTGCGACGATGAGCGAAACCCGTGCGTACGGCGACGGTCGGTTCCCCCTGGGTAAAGAAGATTCGCCTGTAGGAGAGTCAGAGGACGGATACTTGTCCTCGCGTTGGCTGGGTACGGGGGCCTCGAGCCCCCCTGCTCGCTGTAAATTAGGCCTTCCAGACCAGCTTCGCCCCCGGTGTTGGTTGTCCAGGGTTGGCATTTTCCCGCTGCACAGCCCTGAGAACGGTCATATGTTGAGTCTTCAGCAGACCATGCTCGAGCGTATGATGTTGTTTTCGTGTTGTTGTCGATTCTCTCGGATGAGGTTCTGGATGATTAGGAAGAAGGTAGATGGCGATTGCACGTCGAGTCTTTTGGCACGGCTGGACCGCTGACGTAGTGATTCATGCTTGGTCGCGCCCGGCCTCCGGGAACTACGGCCCCGTACCTGGACCCCAAACGCGACCTTATTCGCTGAACAAAGACAGCATCTACAAACGTATCCAGGATGGATTCACGTGAACGGCCGGGCAACGGTCTCGATACCCTCTGTCCACTGTTCTTGAACATATTCCTACAGTGACCCTGAATACCATGAACTTCTCATGCGCATCGCGCCCATTGCTCCGAATTGGGTTAGTGAATGGCTGCATGCCCTAGCATGTTCCGCGTCCACGCTATGCCGACATTGACGCCTCTGCACCATGTACGACCTCATTGCCTGACTCTATCCCGTTAGCTAAGGCGGTTCGACCTGATTATCCACAACGGACCCTTTGCCGACGAGCCGCACGTGTTTAGCTAAAGCACGGCCGCAAGGCCAAGACGGCGGAGATGTCAGTTTGGTCTGGAACAAGATGCTTGCTTGCCTGCGAGCCTCAGTCGGTGGATCTCAACTGCGGCTACGAGTCAGCAATGGATCAGCGAGCCCCGTGTCGAGAGTCAAACCCCCGCCGCCTACATCAACCAAGGTCGATGCGAGGCCATGCTGTTATGTAATATATTGCCTGGGAGAGGCTCCGCGTACTGATGCAGAAACTTCAAAAGGGCAAGGCGGAGTCGATACGCGGATCTGTTGGTCAAGTTCACCAGCCGATCAAGCGGGCGACTCTGCTCAGAATGACTTGTTTGTACTTCATACGGATCATTGGCGTTTGGCGATGCTAGGACAAGGCCTCCCCAAGACGAAGAACAAGCACTGTCTACGCAACAATCGAAAGCGTTTAGGTTGATGGACCAACTAGGCAGAATCGGTTGACCTCGTACACACCGCAATGCTGCTGTACTTTCTCGTGCTTGAAAATAATGCAGTGGCTGCGGGACAAGGCTGGGCTAGATGTGACTGTGGGCATCACCAACCCACCGGCTACTAAGCAAACTAACATAGGGCCTCAAGGTCTTGGCTTGTGGTACATGGGAGATTGGGCGGAGCTGTGGACCTTGAAGTCGCTCTCGAAGCTCCACGTGTGGGTTGTTGTCTTTTGACGACGCACCCAGAACGCAGCGATGCACGACCGACTTGTCGACAAACGGCGTTGAAAGTGATGGTGTATCCCTCATCGATGAACATACTGATGCGGCAACTCAATCCGGACAAAATGACGTGGTTGGCCGCTACATCTGCGTCTTCCCGCCCAAAACGTCATGACCCGTGGCAAGTGCCGATTCCGACGTCGGCAACAAGCCGCAGATTGTGATACATATCGTAGTAGAAGCTGAGCACGCGACCACCCTGCAGCAGGCCAAATCCAGAAGGCAGTGCTGTCCTCACCGGCAAGGGTCCCCAGGAGTCAGCGCACCCTATCGCGAACCAGGTCAATCACGCCAACTGACTTCAAGGTTGGACCATGAGAGATCTGTGCCGGTCGTGCAGTTGGTGCAAGGCATTCTCATGAACCTTGACTGGCAAGTCGGCGATGATCAACCCTGCGACGAGCAAATTGCTGACACGGGATCTGCCGCACTTTTGTCCGTGCATCCCCAGGGCTCGCGGTTTCAAATGTCTGCATTCCAATCAGAAGTGGAAGTGGTTCTGGCCCAGAGGGTTTGCGTCTACGTGAGAATGAGGGGAGAGAGAGTATGGATGGTTGAGGTTGCGTCTACGTTGTCGGCAGGCAGCTGAGGATGAAGGGGATTGGTAGGTCAACCCTTCGCGTCCGTAACGACCGGGTGAGGGTGTATATCACGGCATATTGCACCATGTGAATGGGAAACAGTTGCGAACCCGGTGAGGGGTGGAGGGCGGAGGGTAAAGGGTGGTTGGCTGGTGCATTGCTCGTGTATGCGTCAGCCGTGCTGCGTTCGGCATGTCAGTCAAAGGTGCGGGCGGATATGCGTCTGCCCATGCATGTCAACGGCAGGACCTCGCGATCGGCGCGAGTGGAAGAAATAAAGGAAGGAAGGAAGCAAGCGTGCTGACAATTGGCCATTGGTTGTAGTTACAGGACGACGATGGGCAATGCAGCAACAAGCAAGCCGAAGCAGGAGATTCATGCCGCCTCGTCGATCATGCAAGGTTTCGGAAGGCCTCGTCCCACTCGTCGGCGGCGCAGAGAGTAACATTGCATTTGGGCGACAAGATAAGAGGTTTGAGCAAGAAAAAACAATGACCAAAGCGAAGGCATAACCAGGGTGAATGAAAGTGAGCAAAAGAGGAATGGTGTGCCCGAAGCAGCACGTTGCAACCCCGGGGCAGGCAAGCAGCAGCGCGGGGGTTCTACAAGACCGTCGTTGCGTTGTGCTATCGAGGGTTTCGACTCGAGAACAAGACAAAAACGGTTGCCATGGCGTGCCGGCGCGCATGCATGGCCCAGAAACGGCATTGGCGCACGCGACCCAGATTGCTGCCAAGATGAACGAACAATCGACAGCGGCACATGTGGAAAAAGGGCTAGATAGCCCATGCGCGTTCTCCAAGAAACCCGTCGGCGAATCTCTGCGCGACGACAGGGAGCGAGGAAAGGGGGGGGGGGGGGG
>LDEE01000001.1:3838653-3872238 GCA_001021365.1 Stachybotrys chartarum
TCGACGATATTTTCATTTCTTCTTCTCGCTTGCAACGGCTCCTAGACGTTTCTCAATCCCCTTCAAAGCGAACACTGGGGTTTCCTGCTACTCGGCGTCCTTGTCTGTCTGCGACTTGACGTTGAAGAAGGAACCGTGGACGGTTGTTTCCCCATCTCCAAAGGGGGACCACTCGCAACCTGCAACGTTAATTATACGTCATTTCTCAACCTTGGCGGACGTGCACCCACTTCTGTCGTCAAAACATCATTGCCCAATCCATCTCATCTCATCTCATCCTTTCAAACCCCCTTGCAAACAACGCCAATCCTGTGCTCACGTGGGAGATTCAAACTACCCGGTTCATGACACCATTGTGTCGTTCATAGCAACCGCCAATTGCCCCCCCACCCCGTAACCCGCTATGAAATACGGCCAGAAGTTGGAACGCGACTCGGTGCCGCAATGGAACCTACGTATGTAACAATCCCCCTTCTTCGCTATGCCATTGACAAACGTACAATTCAACCTGCATCGCGACAACACTGTCCCAGCTGGGCGACTGTCTTTGGGGCCTTGCACGACACGCGACCACGGCTAACACAACAACAATGTCTTAGATAACATCGACTACAACTCCCTCAAACATGAGATCAAGGCCCAGACAACACGCGACCAGGCCTCGGCCATGACCATTCCCGGCCAGCAGAATGCCAGCCTAGCCAAGTTCGAGGAGACCTTTTACCGGGAGCTGCAGAGACAGCACGATCGTGTTCACCTCTTTGTCATCAGCAAAGCCGACGAGCTTTCCAGGCGATTGGGTAGGTCAAAGCATTCCCCTTCTGGTAAGCATAAGGCGCATTTCGACTGACCCGTGCGTGCCATGGCTCAGATCAACTCGCCTCCAAGATCCGTCGCTGGCTCGACAAGACTGCCAAGGAACCCGACCATAGGGTACCATTCAAGTACCAGCGGCGATATCTCAAACTTGAGCGCGAATTGGAACAGTGTGGGGACGCAGCCAACAACCTCATTCGCTTCTCCAATGCTCAAATCGTTGCTTTCCACAAATTGATCAAGAAGTACAAGGTACGCACATACCCTCTGCACCTCCAATTATCTCCTAAGCCCATTGACCGGTTGTAGAAATGGACAGGATCTTCTACTCTTGGCGCTCGAGTCAATCAAGACGTCTTGGGCGACCCCAAGAGCTTCACTCGACGAGATTTCACATATCTACAGAACCGCTACCAAGATCTTCGCACCAATCTGAAAGCCGCCAGCCCGGGGCTCAGCCAGCCCAGCTCCCCGTCCACCGTAGATCTCTCCGGTTCCGAGTTGACTGCCAGGCGACATCCGCAAGTCACGTTTGAGCCTCTGCCCGAGCCGCAAGCGCAGTCCTCAGTCACATACTGGAACGAGTACGATTACGGTAGCGAGGGGGACTCCCGCGGGGACGAGGAATACGCTATTTACTTCGACAACTCTCGCGGAAACGCCTTCCCCAGCCTCGCCCTCGTCAAGGCCGCCCTGGCATTGCCCTTCGACAAGGTTCAAGCTTGGTTTCGATCACGGCAGCCCTCTGTGCGGCAACCTCTCCTGGCCGCCGATGGCAACGGCAATCAAGGCTATGCGTCGACGAATACGCACGTCGAGTCTGACGAAGACGACAGTTCCAGCGTCGAGGAACTCCCCGTCAGTGGCTACAACGCCATATACGCGTTCCCGAGCATCACCGACCAGAAGGTGCTTCGGTACCGGGAGCACGCCCTGATGATGGGCAGCATTGGCACTTTGATAACTTCCTACGCGCTCGTGGTCATCACCAGCATGCTCGTTGTCACGGGCAAGCACAAGCTTCGCGTCGAAGTCGACGTGGGCATTACCTTTGGCGTCGTCGTCAGTCTGTTTTGCGCATGCTCCGGCCTCGCCATGATGCTCTATCGGGAAGAGCGGCTCAGCGTCGCCTACAGGTTGCTCACATGGATCGCCTTTGGCGTTTCGTGCATCCTTAACGGCATGTTGCTGGTGTTTGTTGTCGGCAACTCCCCGTAGCACGAATATGGCATCAAGTGCGCCGTGTCACGTTATCCATGTTCCGTTTTTGTTTCCTGATATCACATTCTTATCATGATGTTCTGAGCGGATTGGGTTTCATTCTTCTCCTTTTCACTCTCTTTTGTACATTGATCCTGTTGGATTGTTTTGGAAGCGGTCGTCCCCAAACGGGGTTAACAATGGCTTGACACGCCGTCCCATTCCATGGAATGCTTGAGTGATGCCCTGGTAATCATTGCGATACCGCATATCGATGACGGCACCCAGCGTACATAGTTCCCACTTGTGAAACCTTCAATAGATTCATATACCTAGCCTAGGTAGCAATTAACAGCACATTGGCCATCTACTTCGCCGCGAGGGCTGCATTCGTGGACCCGAAAGACCATCGTACTTCGAGTGCATCAACATTGTCGTCGGCTTCATATCTCGCCATGGTCCCTGGTGCCGAGGTGAGTTAGCTTCAACCCAGTCCAACAGCCCAAGAGAACGTACCTGTTGTAGAAGTCGGGATCCGAAAAGCCGGTTCCCGTGTCCTTTTCTACCAAGAAGATTTCGATTTTTTGAAACAGCTGCTCTACACATTCCCACGTCAGCACATATAGACGGTTTTGCCCCTGTCGACTTCTCTACCAACCTGCAATGGACCATCTTTTGGCAAAAAAATGCAAAGAGCTGTATATATCATGAAACCGTGTGTCGCCGTCCGGTATAATATGCTCAAAATTTCCCAGGATGCGCAGACAATGATAGGCCGAAAACGGCGTGACAGGACAACAGGGCGCAAGGAGATCCGGCCGTCGCGAGAGATGATCATTGAGATCAGTCGTGGTGTCTGCGATGATTCGTACGGTGGAGTTGATGCCAGCAATGGCTTTGAGGACATCGACGTTGGAGGTCGCCGGATGGATCTGGTTCGGAGACACGGTATGTAGATACCGGCAGTATATTAATAGAAGCACGCTGCAAGGGGGTTAACATCACCTCGATTCTGCACGAGGGAGCACTCCCGATATGCCCGCATGGATGCACGTACCATGTGCAAGTGGAAAAGCACTCATGATATTCACCCCATCTCGAGGCCTGGCAGACCATTGCCTCTATCAGCGCCCTGGTTGCGACGTCGAGCCCCGAGAACAGCTCGGCTGCATGTCCTATGGGGACCGATTTATCCAGCTCGATCGCTCTGGTAAGAAGAATTGCGCATTGCGACAGCCGCTGGAATATACCTAGGGGTATTGATGGCGGAACATTCGCAGTGTGGCGCTGTATAGTCGTGTTGCGTGTCTGCGTCTGTTTGTCCCATATAACATTGATCGTCGGAAGCAGGTCGTCCTCGCTTGGAGATTTCACCCGAAATGGTAGCCACATGAGCTTGCACTCTACATGGAGGAGCCTGTGAAAGCGTAAGCTTGGCCTCCGTGGCTGACCATCGACAAACACATACCGATCAACAATGAGCAGTCCCCAATATATGGCTCTGCGTTCCTCCTGCTCGGCCAGCACGGCTTGATCCCGTTCCATGTCTCCGTTCTTCCCGGGTCGCAAGCCCATCAACTCTGCACATATCGCTGCGTCTCCCACGGTCATGTATGCTCGCCTCATTTCTCCGTGTCCAAACTCGAAGAGGCTGAGCAAGATCCCGCACTGAATCAGCTCCAGGCACGGCTCACATGTTCCCCTGAGCACCCCCAGCACCCTTTTTGCAGCCAGATAAGCCGGCAGGGTGAGCATAGAGGTGCCGGGAGTAGTCGTTGAGCTTACTGGTTCGGAATACTGTGTAACAAGCTGCATACAGAGCACCAGCAAGGCTAGTTCTCGCTTTTGAGGAATTTCGTTGCGCCCTAGCCCGTCAACGGCCGAAGCAAAGCGCTCTTGGTGCACGATAGAAAGCCAGGGATGTATTGTTTGAAAATAGAGGTCTGTTGATTCTCGCCAATCGATGTTGCGCGAGCTGAGAAGTTGCATTATTGATCCAGCCGTGATGTCAAAATCCGGCTCCAATATGCTATGCCTCGAAGCGTGGGTCGGAGCAGCCTGTTCAGACCCCGCCTTGGAACTCAGCAAGTAACCCGCGAGAGCTGCCGGCTCTACCATTGTCATGGCCGGAGCTGTATAGACGAAGTCATAGCAGCACGTCGTTGCCAATCTTGAGGCCCTATGTTAGTGACATCAGACACCCAGGCAAGGGTGGACGAACCTTGTACATCGTGAACACGCAGGCAGGGCCTTGTCACATTTCTTCTTGGTCCTGGTGCATTTCTCGCATGCTCGATGAGCGCGCTCCATGGGTGACTCCATTGGTGGTTCGGAGCCTCTTGATGGCCCCAGGGCTAGGGGACCCGGGGGCATCTCGACCTTTATTCGTCTCGGGCGCGGCCGGTAGCCCCCGGCTAAAGCAGGCAACGACAGTGGTGACTTCGCAATCAGGTCCGGAGGCTCAGAGCATACGCATGTGAGATGGTGACGCCACTTCCACCAGTGCGGTACAAGTGGCTCACAGCCGTTTGTCAGCTGCTTACCATAAACGACATTTCCGGTAGTCTTTCTAGTTCTTGCTGGCGGTGCGAAAACCTCATCCCAATCCAGCCCTACGCGCAAGCCGTCGCGGGGTGTCTTGTCAGCAAAGCAGCGCCCATTAATTAACCATAATGGTGCCCCCGCAAGCCCAGACGGCCTGGCCGAGGGACGCTAGCCATAACCATGACCACCGCCATCAGGCGCATGGGATCCATATTCTGATTTGGCTCTGTGGAGGAATGTACGATACGGGTGGGGGTTTGCCATACCCTTGCCAGCCCAAAACCAAGGTGACGATGAAGTTTTGCTGCACTTTTCCGAGTCGCTCGCGTCCATTTTTGATGGAGCTCGATGCCTTGCAGTAGACCAGGTCTCATGGATATTTGTTGTACCTGCGAAAAGATGATGCTGATGGGTTATTTTAGACAAGAAAATGACCGTAACTGTCGACCAGTAAACGACTGATGTACCATGGTAACCAAGTTTAGCTTCGTAGTCCGTATCGAGCCCGGTTGAGTGCTTATGAAGTTTGTGTGGCTCAAAAGCTTCATGAGACGTAGGGTCGAGAACTGGTTGCACCCCAAATAGATCGGCACTTCGTTGTAGGTGTAGTAGATCAAGGCTGACGAGGTCCGCAGATTATTCTTCTTCAGCCAAGGACTACGGCAACGTTGACTTCTCCGGCTACTATTTCCCGAGTCTCTGTTATTGGAGGCTCTGGCACGGGATGTTGCTTAAATGGGAGGTCAAGTCCGCCGCGCTGCAATCTGCGGAGTTTGGTTGTAATGTGGGCCAAATCAGTTGTGCCAGACGTTGCCGTAATAACCTGAAGGGGAGCCAGTCTTTTGACCGATGGCGTATTGCTTCCAAATACTGCTTTCCCGGATGGGAACATGGTCCGGCCTGTGGAGTTTGTTGTGCATTGTGGACACGCAGACGACGGGAAGCGGTTAAGGTCGTACCGATAGCGAAGGGATGCCCCGCGAGCAGCAAGCTGTTCACTCCAGGAGTGCGATGATGGTTCCAGCGGTGTCGAACATGGATGGGTTTCCCAGTTCGGGGCAGCCAGGCTCGAGGCTAGCCTGGGCTGGATGGGCCGTGTCGTCATTATCTCAATGTTACGGGAATCGTCAGGCCATCCCTTGGTACGTGTCTATGGCAAAATGTCGCAATGACGACCAACGATGCTCTCGGGTTTGCAAATCCGTCCAAACATCCGTGGTGTGTCTAGTTTCTGCTCACGGTTACGCTGCTGGCGCGGCTCATGTTACCTACCATGACTCTTTCGTTGCATAGCCCAATGCAAGACGGGCGCCTCCGAACCAAGGGCCGTGCATCTCGTTGGCATTAGCCTACAAAAGCCGAAGTCCTTGGCTTTGTAACGTGTCAAGGCACTCATCGTCCAATATTGTCTGGCTGGACTGGGAAATCGACCCGTCTCTGATTGTCCGTGGAACCGATCGAGCACTATCCGTAGGGATGACGATCCACAAGTGCGTGCTGCACAGTGATGAAATCTTACGGCTCGAAGAGCCTGATAACCGCGATGGGCACTGATGTCGATGCCACCAAGCAGACCTTGCCAAACCCGCAGAATTTCTGCGACCCGAATGCGGCTCGCGCCGCCGAAATTGCGTGGTCCTCAATAGGTAAAGTATTCGACGCAAATCTCGAGTCAAGCCAGGGCCAAAGCTGCACCATGGGAGACGCCTACTGACTTCGGTGATGGACGAGGTGCTCCAGACTGTGGACAGTCAAATGTGGTAGCGGGAGTGCGGCGACTGTATTTGGGATTAGACAGACGTTTCTCCTTGCTGTAATTGATAGGAGGAACTGATGTCTCTGCCATGTCCATGTGAGACTTGTAGTTGATAGGTCATTGTGGGCAAAACGAATACCCGTGGACGTGAGGTCAAGTGAGACGACTGATGCCGTGGAAACCTTTGGCGCTAGCAGCCACCCTTACCCGCACCCTTGCCCGCACCTTCCCCAGCAGAAGCTCTCTACCTTACCTGCCTTACCTACTTATGCCAACAGCATAGGTAGTAGGCAAGAGCCGAAAAGGCTGAAGGCAGGCACAAGGGCCTTTGCATTAATACTTGCCCTTATCCTGCCACTTCCCTTCCCTACTTCTCGTACTATGACGGATGCCCATCCCAGATACTCAAGCGAGTTGTCTTGAATCAGGCGGACCACCTCACCTACTACCTCATTTTTGAACAGGACCTCAGCAGCTCCTATCAAAAACCAACGTGGATAGAGCCTTGAGCACTTTGGCCAGACGGCATGCAAGATCAAATGTACCGGATATCATACGCATCGAACTAGTTTGTAATCAACGTACCGTCGCATTTGGCCCAGTTAGAGACTTCGACGACCTCCTTATTTCGCCTGGGAAGGATCCAGCTCCACCTTGAGTCATCCGGTGAAGTTTTGGGGGGGGGGGGACGGTGAAAGACTTGATATCAAACTGGGTTTCCACGGCCCCAGATGCAACAAGATGGCGTCTTCCGTGGAATGGCTAGGCATTGTTTACATTGCATGGCCTAGAACAATACAACATCGGTCGCTGAAGAGATTCTTGCTGACTGTTCAAACGTGTGTAGTCTTATCGCGATCATCTTCACAGCCCCTGAACAAGAAGCCGATCACTGACGTTCCAGCAGTCAAGTGTGAATAGCTTCCTTTCCAAAAAGGAAAAGAAGAAAAAGGAGTAGAATGTCTGCTCCCTCGTCAGCGTATCGCTTGCGGGCCGGCCGAGCCTCTGATACTTATCCCGCCACCCTCGTGTGGGCAGCCGCCTTCGACCACGATACCCTCCTGGACGTCCTGTTCCCCCAGCGCCGCTCTCAGCCAGAGAACGTTCTAAATTATGTCCATCGCTTGTTCCAAATGCGCTACTGGTCTATCGACTATACTATGGAGGTGCTGGCAGACGAACAAGACAAGATTGTCGGGCTCACGTGGTGGCGTGCCCCAGCTGATGCAATCTCATTCTACAAAAAGTGGCTTTCACCTCGTAAGCTTGACCAAGCACCCCGTCCATGGCAGAAAGTGCCCCTCCGATGACTGACTGTTTTCATAAAGACACATGGTTCGTCTCGGTTGTGCGGGCATACTTGCAGACTAGAGATTGTCTATTCCCCTTGCCTTCCTTCGACGAACATTCCTTCAACGCATTTTCCCGCGCCATGGAAACTATCAAACCTGAGATTATGAACAGCGACCACCGAAGGCAGGCTGTCTACCTATCCACCTTGGCCGTGCAGCCAAGTTTGCAAGGCCAAGGCCTCGGCGGCCTGTTGCTTCGGCAAGGCTTGCAGAGAGCAGACCAGCAGGGACGGGCGACGTGGCTCGTTGGGTCAGGAGGAACCGACAGATTTTACGGCCGCTTTGGTTTTGTCGAAGTTGCTCGGTGCAATATCGGAGAACTCAGGGTCTGGGACGGCGGCATCGTTATGTTTAGGGAATGACGGGCCGAGGTCATGCACGGGTTTCGTCCCTCGCGTGAAAGCTTGACACAGAACGTAGGAAAACACCAGATCTGAATAACAATTAGATGAATGTCAAAGTACTCTCGAAAGTTTCCCCAATGTACCATGAAGCCAGGAGTGTTCTGTGTTCCAGCCCAAGCATTCGCGGCCAATCCCCATCGATAGGTGCACCACTTTCGTGCTCCGGACGAACATTTCCCTAAACTAGGAGACAACCCGACATATTATCAGATCTTTTCCATGCTCAAACGCCACTTTTCCATCTAAGTCAAATTCCGGTGCCATGATTGAACTATGCTGAAAGAAAACCCTTCAAAACACCAGCTGAGCCGCAATAAACTACTCGATTATCCTATGGCTCGCCGCTGTACGAGTGACCAAGACCCAACAAAAGACCTCGTCCGAGGCATAAGGTCCAATTACCGCACATCAGGCGTCTCCGAGTACTCAATTATATTGTCCATATGGGGGTTGGTTTCCAGACCAATCATTGGTGTGAGCCTGAGACTCAGCTCCGGGCGCAAGTGAGGGAGCTGCTGCTCGGGCGTCGGCTGCACTGTGCGCAGCCCTCGAACTCGCAGCTGCATCTCTGGGCACCAGGCCCTGAATATAATGCGAGTTCGCTGGAGGTGTAGCGCCATGGTGATAGTTCTGCGACCAGCTGTTACTGTAATTGTGTTGTCGGGAGCTCTGGCCACCAGGTAAGGGTCTGTAAAGATCCAAGTCAGGAGCGGGCATCAGGGGGTTCAGGCCGTTTGGCTGAGAAACTCCACCATGGCTGTCATACCCTGAGCTGGAAGGTCGAGATGAGGCGAGCGTAGGTCGTGACACCGGAGTATAGGCGCTAGCTGAACGCTGGTGCGTGGGACGGTAAACGCCGTGGCCACTCGACATTCCGACAGCGTTGTTGTTGTAGGGCTGCCTTCGCGAACCCGACGCAACGGTGTTTCCTTGATAACTAGAAATCTGGGCGCTGATCGAGGGCAAGGTCAACTGCCCGCCGTAACCGGCAACGGGTCGAGCATAGGATTGGCTAGATGAGGAGCCAGTGTCGTTAAGCAAGACAGGATCCTGCGACCCTTCGCCGCCACGATCATCGTAGTAACCATATGACGATTGACTGGCCGCATATGAGCCTCCAGCATGTGCCGTAAATATACTGGACCTCAACTTGGGAACGACGGTTGGTGCACGGGGTAGAGCCATCTCCTGACCATGCCCATAAGGGAACGCAAGGCCTCCTGAAGCCGTCATTGCTGAGCTTGCCGGCATCCTGGTGTATGGCGAGGACGAAGGACCAGCATGCTGGAGCGTGGCGACCTCTTCCATGCGTGCTCGTTTTTCTGAAGGGCTAATTACCCCGTACGGCAATTCGTCGTGGTGGCTCATGTACTGCGGCCCTACACTCATCCGTCGGGTGTCACCGTCGGCGTCCGAGGCCTTGCGTTTGGGCGTCTTGGTGCCTCCCGCGACACTGCTCTGTCGCCGACCCCTGCCGGGTTTGGCTGCATTGTCCGTGCCCTCGTCGATGATGTTGGGGAGAAACTCCACCTCCGGGACTAGGTTATACATGCCCTTGACCAACTCGTCATGAAGTTGTTCGGCAATCGCAAGGACCTCCTCCGTCTTGTAGCCTTTTCCGAGACGCTGAATGATCCAAGGCGGTGCGCTGGACCCTTGTCCGCCTTGATCATCATCACTGTGGTCGTCTGCAGCTCCTTGATCACCAACAAGACGCTTCTGCTCACGCTTTCGAAGAGAAAACTCCCAGCCCTCAATGTAGGATCCTTTTCCTTCCTTCCGGTTCTTCTCACTCCAGGCTTGGAGGCGGAGGATCTGGACCTTGACAAGGTCCATCTGTGTTTGTGGGTAAGATTGAGCGTTGCGGTAGCGGATACGCTGGTAGTGTTTGCGGCAGTAGTAGACCCAGACGTGCTTAGGGATGCGTTGTGTACAGTTTTTGTTACGACCAAACAAGTGAGAAATTGCCTTGCGCAATTGAGATCCTGTATTGCAGTTGTCGATGAACATGCAGCAGGGTTCCTTCTCGACAGGCACTGTTGCTGTTGCGTCCACTTCCTCGGGAATAGAAGAAGTTCTACGTTGAGGAGGGCTGAGGGCACGATCAACCGAGGCTCGTCCTACAGCCGACCGTACGGTGAAATGATGGCCAGGGCCTGGCTGCGGAGAGCCGCTGTTCCTAGCATCTCGTTCCTCGTCCAAGTGAATGCTTGTCTCTCGCTGGTTTCGAATGGCGTGCTGCACATGAAGTTTGGCCATGCCTGAACTTTGTCTGGCTGATCTTTCGAACTCCAAATCTTCCTGAGATTGGTTGGCCATCAGATGTGGTGGCGGGAGAATCGGGTAGACTTGGCTGAACGATGACGATCGCGAGTACGTCGAGGGCGCACAGTTTGGAGCTGAGATGGCTCTCTTGTGGAATCTCGAGCTGAAACCACTTGGACCTGTCCTTGCTTGGCTATTGAGGCGTTAGCGAAAGAATCAATTGTCAAACGTTAAGACAGACGACAGAAAAGATGGTTTCGCGTATATGGGAAGCCACCGTCAGAAATAATCATCACTGTGCCTATCTTCGGGTTGTGAACGGAGAAAGCAAGACCTCTGCGGGTTTGGAGGAACGATTTTGTGCTCGAGCGTGTGGAAAATGAGAGGAGGGAGGTTAAGAAGGGCGGTGGGTAGTGAGAAGATAAATACAGTGAAGCGGTCCCGATGACAGGATTCACTGGATTCGATTGTCGACTATTGCTCTGAATACTAGTCACTAGAGCAATGAGTCCATAGGACTAGTCCCGTACAGTTTGCCAGTGAACCACGTGGTATCCGTGATTCACTGAATAACCTGAGTGAGAGAATTCCGCACTGCCTCTAAGATTGCGAACAAACGCAGACTCACAAGACGGCCTGCTCAAACGACTTTCCTCAAGCTGCTTTGCCGGGTGGTCACTCGATTCACCAGGGCGTAATCAATAGTATCAACAATTGATGGCAGTTTTGGCTTGCACTCAGAGCACTCGCTCACGCGTGGTGTGGACTGACGGTTGTGTTCCCAGGTGGTAATGAATCACTGCCATCAGAAGCCCGAGAGAACCAAGGGAAAGAGGAAAGACAACAGTGCAGTAAACAGGAACATCTGTGAACGTACCTTGAGAAATCTGTCGTAGACGTCAAATGCCGGTTTGATACATTGACTCTGTTCAAACCAGCATTGCTTGAATGCTCCAGGAAACCCGGTGTGCTCGACTGACGTCGGGTCATGGCCAGGCTAGGCGCATATTGCTCGGCCATTGGATATGCAGGAGATGGCGGTTGCACTGATCCCATTGTTGGGACCTCCACAGCCTCAGGGAGTTGGACCAGTTTTGAGTCCAACAGCGGCAGCTCCATTTGTAATGAGTTTACGGAGTTTACACCACTGATTGTTGTTGCAGATGACATTCTTGAGTGAGAGGCCGAGAAAGAGGAGGAAGCGAATGATGATAGACTGCTGTGACTGTCTGAAAGCTTGTGTCTTGGTGCACCAGGCTCCCCGATCCCTGGGCCCATTGCTTCTCGACGAGGTCCTTGTCTATACCGATCAGTCCATTTACCAGCCGTTCTAAAAGGGAGACAACGCACCTGGGAGTTTGTCTTTGACTGTCGGCGTCCGGCAAAGCCGGCCTAACTCGTGTTAGTTTGGCGGAATCCCACACAGCATAGGGTCCACGCTATACTTACCGGCCGACTTGCGTGTTTGACATTGGGGTAGGAGCTCGAGAGTGCACAATATCCACTGATGAATCTGTCGAGGTAGCCCTCGAATGTTCCGTGGCTTCTGACTCCTGGCCAGAAGAGCTGGCAGTGTCTAGATGTTCGCTGGACGCGCGAATTGGTAATGAGGGCGACCGGGAGTCCTTTGCTTGGATGTGGAAGGGCAGCGCATATCCATCAGCGTTCCATGGCGTACGACTCTTGTTGGACTTTGCGTCGTTGTCAGGTCGTACTGGTCTAGGGGCCGAGCGGGGGCTTGGGGAATCGGAAGATCTCTGGCTTTCGGTTTCTCTGCTATCAGGCTGGGGTGAGCCTTCCCTGGAGGCCGCCGAGTAACTTGACTTTACTGCCGTCGAAGCATTGAGAAGCGATGTGAGGTCCATTTCAGGCTGGCAAAGACACAATGTGAGGCGAAAGAAACGCAGGGCGATACCAAAGTTGAGAAAGAGCCAGGCGGGTTGTACACCAAGCAAGTGTCCCCGTCAAGGAAGGTCGTATACCTTTCCTGGAACTTGATCCGCAAGCCAATGGTCAGGATTGGTTATTAGTCGACACAGTAAACAGCTGTGGAGGGAAGAATGTGGGATTTGGTATGTATCAGGGGTTCCGGCGTGCGTAATTATGTTGCTGGGAATGGAGCGGCGATTTTGGGACAGGGTCGTGGACACCAACTTAAGTGGCTAACTGAATATTCGCTTGGACGTCAAATTGTGGACGTTTGTTCTTGTCAAGTGTTTGAAAAGCCCCGGAAATGTGCTCGGGCGGCCAGATGAAGACGGGGAGAATGTTGCCGTGTACAGGTCCAGGGAAACACAAATCGCTGGCGTGTCTCAAGTACTGAATCCGCAGAAGGGGGCAATGCGAGACAGATGGGGAGACACTGTGATAGGGTCGCTCTTTGACACATTCGTTGGAGGAGAAAGTTACAATGAAGAAAACCTGGGAGTGATTCGAAACATCCGAAACGTCAAACAGCTGGGCGTACGGGAGGCTGTGCAAGATATGGCTTATAACATGCTCCAGGGCGCTTGTTAGCCCCTGCTTGCGTGCTCTAGATGAAAGACGAGAAGGAAGCACTGGGCGATTTGAGTTAAGCTGGTAAAGCAATGCCAGGTATGATCAGACCTACCTAAACAGAGCCCTCGTGGAGATCGCTGCTGAGCACATGAGGGCCGCTTCTAGTCAAGGGACTGTGCTCGGCCACCTGACATTGGGTCGCGTCGAGGGCAACGGCGAGCGAGATGGCAGCACTAGTCAAACGGGTCAAGAAGGTAAATGAAGGAGGACAATCGGAGTCTCTCAAGCATAGGGACGAACGTTCAAGGTGGTTGCCACGAAGGACCAACGCCAATCCAGTCCAGAAGAGGCATAACCGAGGCTGGAAACGCATGAAGAGCACCGGTAGGGTTCAAAGACGGTAGTCGTTTGGGATTGGAAGGGATCAGGGTGTGGGCCGATTTCACGGCCCATCGCATCCCATGTCTCCACCAACTTTGGTCAAAGCGGCCGGGGGCATACTTGTTATGCAGGTCTGGTAACACCAAAACGGTTAGAGAGGAGGCTAGATCGGAAAATAGCAACACCAAGCACGTACAGGGCTCGGACAGATTCAGGTCAGACCATATTCTTGTGGTGATGCAAGGGTGTGGATGACAATAGGGAACAGATAGCCAGGGCTGATTTTCTGGCATCACAGCAGGGGGGGGGAGCTCCGATGCTTTCACAATGAGGGCTGCTGCGGCAAGCCCCAGTCCCCGTGCTCCCCATCGTCCATTGTCCAGCATCGAGGGGTGCTGCAGAGTCATGTTGCCGACCTATTGGCGGGCTTCCGAAGCAGCTTCTTGAGCCACACCCCTGTGGACCTAACGCAAAGCGGTAGATCTAACAATCGGATGCATATTTAGACCCGAGATCTACGCAGGGGGACCAGGCAGCCAATGCGACGCAGCCCACGCCTGCCATGTCGTTCACGCCTCTGCACGCAACCACGCAAAGGCAAAAGGAACGCACCTTTCAAGGCAACAAATCCATGGCTCGCAATGCTCAAGAGTTTGTGGCTATGCATCTCGATGTAAGAGCCACAAGCCAGGGGAGGGTGATGACGAAATTAATTGGACGCCGCGACCCGTAACAACCTATGAAACCTCTTGAGTGGTCAATTGGTTTGACGAGATGGAACAAGACGTCGAGGGGGTGTTGAGCCCTGTAGGCCTTGGGGGTGCGTTCAGCTCTGTGGGTAGCTTGGCGCTTGAGCGTACGCGATGGGCAACTCGTCCTGCGCCTAGAAACTAATAGTCGAGAAAGCGTAGGTAGGTCATTATAGTAGTCTGATTCAGGTCTGTACGGCGGTCAGCGAGCGGATTTCGGGACGTACCGAATGAGGGCACCCACCACCCTCTGAGCAGGGCCTTTCGCTAAAGCATCGCAGGTGGGCCGGCTGATGAAATGAAAGCTGCTGCTGCTGTGGGGGTCTTGCGGAAGTAGCACAGGGATGGGTAGGGCTTATCACGACAATCGCGGACGGCGTACACAAGAAGACTTCAAGCCAAGAGGATCCCTGACTCGAACGTGTTCGGACTTGTAAATTCAACCAGGGTAAAGCACTCCAAGAATCGAGCAGAGGCTTGCTGTACTGAGACGACCCGAACGTCGGCAGATGCAAATACGGCATCGCCAGCATGCCAACCCAAAATTTAGCCTCTGGGAATCATGTTGATGTTTTCGAGGTGTTGCATGCATAGACGCAGCTGGTGCACAGCCCAGCTCAGGCTTGGCTATTTGCCAACCTGTTTCGTTACTCGAGTAGACGGCCTATTCCATGAGCAAGGTGGTTGACTGTCTGTCTGGTTCATCACCTGACTTTGGCAGGGATAAGATGAATTCGCATGCTAGCCAGGGTTCCCATGCCAGGTACAGGAGGGTGCTATAGAACCTCCGGATTGGTTCCCGAGATGCTGCCCCATGTTTCATGATCCACGTACGGATCCCCATGCCAGGATCATCGCGTTACAGTACAAAGCGGATGTAGGACTGTCGTGTGTGCCCCTGGCCTCAAGTGCATGAATGAGGGGCTGATGTTTCAGCCGAACTAGAAGAAGTGTTGCTTAGATAGGGGCCACCGAGTAACCTCTGACAAGAATCCGGTGCCACTGGTAGGAGTGCTGCCGGCCTGGTGCCAAATCATTAGCCACCGTAGCGGCCGGCGGCGTACGGTAGGCCGCTGTTGTCCTCTCAACGGCCGCTGGCCAACAACTGTCCACAGGCAAGCAATGCTGGACTACCTTGGGACCGGGGCGGTGGACTCAAGATGTCTTGCCTCGCACGTGTCAAGATTCTGCGCTTGAGACACTCAACGGCTGCATGGCACCGTGAGCGCGGCCCCATTGTACGTCTGAGAATGGAGGCGGGGGTTACAAAGCTGGGGTCGGGCCTGGTCTGCAATCCTTCCGGCGCATTGCGGCAAGCTTGCTTTGACGGGATCAGAACATCCCAGGCGTCGACACGACGATGTAGATGATGGGCAAATATGTGCATAAGGTCAGTCGTTGGTAGGTACTCAGGCAAGGAACGGAGTACATACCTACCTAGTAGTAGTATGTTACCTCAGCCCGGAAACCGCCTGCGCTGTACCTGCCTCGATTAAATTTACCTAAATCATGCTTGACACCCTGCCAAGGCAGACATGACGCAGGGCAGGCAGGAGACAAGGGTCGCAGCCAGGAAAGCAAATCCGAGGGAAGGAGCCCGATGGTTCGATATAGTACCCGTCCCTTCCCTCTAGATTGGACGGCGGGGCCCCGCTGCATGATCATGGCTGCATTGGCTTCGCTACCAAGTACTCTTTATGGTTCAGTTCACCGAAATTTACAACTTCATGCACTTCCAACTGCTTCCCTCGGTCGCATGAGTTGGAACTCCAGCTATCTGCGCCTTTTGCTCCGCCCGGCTACTCGTCGATCGACTGTGCCGTGTATGGTCGTCCTTTGGCTCGTCCAGGCTGAACCGGATGCCAAGGACCTCCTTGATCGGCTTGTCTGCGCTCTGAGCCTCTGGTGTTAGGACGGCTGTGGCTTGCCGCCAGACACCAGACAAGAGAGGTCACGCCTGCATGAAGGCTGTGCAGGGGCGGCGGCCGACCGAACGAACGCTGGCCACAGCTTCAGAGGATCGGCCGCAGACCCCCATGCGCCCTGGTCAACCCAGATCCCTGCGGCGATCCAACTTCTCGGCAAGTCACTTCACTCCACGGTCCTGACGGCCTCGGTCGTGGAATGTGGTGCAAACAAGTTCAGCACCTCGCCATGTGTTTTGTGCTATGCCCAAGGACCTGTCAGAAGCATCCCAATCCCATCCGATCCATCATTACTCATGCTTACTCGTTCTGCCAGCATGACATTGAGCAAGCATGCCTCATACCCGTCTACGACTGTCCTGTCACATTGTTTGCTTAGGTTCGAGTGTCATGTCTCGGCTGTAGGCATCCGGCTTCACCAAACGCTCCAAGGCCGAGTCCCTTCTGCTCCTGAAAAAAATCTCGGAACCGTGGCCGCTTTTGGTACAAAGCTTTAGCTTCGTTTGCCCGCAAAGTCTATTATTGTGATGGCGGCGAAAATGGATCGCCTAGCATGCGTCCATCGACAAGTGTGATCCTTGGTCAGCCTGGTGTTTAGCATGCAAATTCACCTGATCGTCCCGCCACTGCCTCTGGTCATGGCACCAGACGTACAGAATACGGACTTGGCATGGCTACCAAAGCTCAACCTCATTTCCACAACGTCGCAGCGGACGGTCTAGAATCCTCGATGCTTCCATCTGCCTCCGAAGCCCAATCAAACTTGGCAGATGGTGCTCTGGCGCACCTCAACCCTCCTGCGCGCGCTGTCGGCACTTTATTCCCGATGTGACACGGACGTGCGGTCGATCCGTGTAGCTCGGGCCGCATGCCATTCTCTCCGCTGCACCGCTTTACGCTAGAAGTCTCTCCAGTGGCTGCCCGCTCGACAGAGCGGATCCTGCGACGGAGAATAGACGGACTGTTCCTGGCCTCCGAGTTGCAACCACCAAGCAAAGATCAAAGCACAACAAAGACGACGGTTTGTTTCAGGTCAATACACAGCCACAAAGTTTCGGCAGTGTCACCAGCCAAGTCGCAACCTCGTCGCCAACTCAATCGCTCATGTCTGGCACGCGACGATGACAATGATGCCGTTGTCCAGTCTCTCGGATGGCATGTCTCTTAACGACACCACTTGTCAACTCACTCCAAGTAAAGATGAAAACTACAAAGAAAAAGAAAGAAGAAAAGAAGAAAAAAGGTTCGCCCCCCCTTTTCCCTTAATTTCGGCTTACATTGCTTCGATTTGTTCATTATATAAATCCAGGAGGGCAGCTAATACACATCGGTGATGATCTGCCGACATGTCATCTTTTAAGCCCATAGTAGCTCAGAAACAAAGCTGTCTACCATCGCTGGGAAAGTATCGCCACCTCGGCGTACAGATTAGGCCGGTCCAGACTTCGAAGTCGATCTCCGAAACGGAAGACTGCACCACTTGTTATGTCCGTCACCTCCATCAAAAAGACGGCATACGTGCCAAGCTGAAAGAAGCCGGGGCAGGACAACCAGCCTGAACTCACTGTCTTTGAATCAAAACAGATGATGATCTTCCACGCTGAGCACGGGTGGCGATAGATCCGAAGTTAGTACTGTTTCCTCCACAGTCCGTAAGAACTGCATCCGGTCAAGTTGTCAAGGTAAGGTGTGAAATAATCTCTTCCAAATGTTTCATGGCCCTTTCTTCAACCCGCTGCCGTGTTACGCACTTAGCGGGTCGCAGCCTGACCTGACTCTGAAGAAACAGCAATGAAACATGATGCGGTTAGTTTCGCGTGGCAAAGGAACGCTTGGCGCAAACTTTCGTCCTTGAGGCTGATCCTAGTGATACGATGTGCACCCCTTTTTGCATGCCACCGATATCTTCGCATGGGGAACAACTCTTGCAATTGCCGGCGCTTCCATGTCCCAGGGCTCGTTCAAGAAGCATACGATTTGGTTCCATAATGTATGAGGGGGTTTGTTGGCTATGGCCAACATGTCACCATTTTGTTGGTCATGCACAGCCTGGATGTACCTTGAGCTACATTGTTCCTCGAGACTGGAGATGATTGCGTGAACACAGGAGTGGTTCAATACCTGCAGATGCTCCGTAGTGGGATGCCAGCTTGGATCGGTTTGGCACAAGCCCCTTTGTATGGCAGTTTGCGTTATGGATATTGAACTATCTTGGTCTGAATTACTGTAGCCATCCATGGTAAACCTCCCACTCCTCCACTTCAAGGGCTATATTCCTCGGCAAGTCAATCACCTGCCGCAGGATTATCACACTTTAGGCGAACGTGCTGTGTCCTACTTGTGCTTCGCTGCTGCATGTCCGGTGCTACGTATGAACAGGGGAGACGGGGCTGGCACACAGGTAACATCTTGCCCCGCGGGCCACTCTCACGCAGTCCTCTCAAGCAGTACGTATATGAGGAGCATGGTATTGCCGTTAGTGTTCCACATAAGGATATCATAACCAACAGTAGTAAGATATTGAGGTCTGTAAGTAAGCGCTGATGAGGAGGTTCCGTTCATGCGACCGAGCCGACCAAAATAGTAACTGTGCCAGATGTATATGACCCATGGCCTTGTGGCCCTGCCATGTCTGTGGATGTGAAAGTGTTATTGCCGACCAAGTCTCCCGGGTAGGTACGATGAAATGCCAGAAAGCTCCGCACAACATCCAATGTCTTCTCCATCTACATACCGTAATATTCTCGGTCATCCTCGCGGTTGCCTCCACCATTTCCGCGAAGAGAGGGTTCTCGTGTATACAGACAGTAGCGACAACTAAACCACGAATTCTGGACCCGAATCCAGTTCGGGTCTTGCTGGTTCCTGGCGGGGCCTCTACTGGCACAAGCATGAATGTTAAGCTGTACTTGTGACCACTGTTGAACCTAAAGGCCGTTTAGAACAAATCGTTCACCGACTTGTCAGCATCTTTCTGGATCAGCTCCTTCATTCCCTACATGGATTATTAGATCAGAATCTTGATTGGGGCGGAACCTGTTGGCTAACCTCGGGCATGATTGGATTACCCGATTCATCAGAGACGTAGCGGAAGGGCATTTGTGTACTTTCGTGAAGGTTGAATTTCAGCTCTGGAAAGTCGAGATAAGGAACCTGGTCGAGAGGTACTGCGGTTGTTGTTGGCGGATTATCATAATCAATGAGTGTGGTTTTACACGCACCTTTGTCTTGGACCACGATGCGAGTCACTCGTACGGCAGTGTCCGTCGTCATTTGCTTCGGTCCAAGCCGACGGCCTTCGAACCCTTTCTTCCTCAACTCGGAAGTTCGGTCTAGCAGAGTCAACATGAGGCTCGCACGACTAAAAACCCGTCAAGGCGTACCTCGAGGAGGATCGTCGCCTAAGCATCAAACGAGTCAGCATGCTCATTCGACCACTAGACGGGAGAATCTACCTAGAATGCCGCCAAACAAGAAAGCGTCAAACGCTTCGCCATCTGCGGGCGACAGGTCCTTTGAAGCAGCGGGGTCTAAGAGGCACACTCGAGCTTTATTTGCGGCGTATAGCTCTTCAACTCCACGATGCTCGGCTGAGAAGGCATCATTGCTCCTGAGATCCGTAGGGACCTGGAAGCCTTCGGGCAGACTGGAAAGTATGAAGGTGCCATTGGTGGCTTGGGTCTCCTTGGCGATAGCAAGATACTCCAGCTCAGACCAAGGACCAAGCTCCTCATCTAGGTGCTCCACGATGAATGTTTTTCCTTGGGTTGCGGCCATCAGGTCGGTTTTCGTGCTCAAGGCGGTTTTGAGGTGATGTAAATGGATCGGAAATTGAAAGCAGTGTGACTATCTACTACGGATGAGCCTTAGATTGGTGAGGGTACAATAGAGTCTCAAGTCATGACAAATTTGCGTAGCACTCTCATTCTTTTTTTTTTTCCTTTTTTTTTTTTTAAGCTAAATTTTGGTGCAGCCATTCTTGAAGGAGTTCGAGTCGGAAGGACATTGCAAGCCTCCACCTACGCTACTCAGAAATCGCAGCGTTAGGTGCTTGAGCTGCATTACTTAGACTTCGCCTGCCGGCGTGCAAATGGAATCTATTAGAGGTTATGGAAGAGCAGTTCTCGGGCCCCTTCAACATTCCCATTCCACCACACTCGTGGTGGTCAAGGGAGGATTCAGGCTAATCCTAGCGCGGCTTACACTATTGATATCCCAAACGGGATGTAGCCTGCCACGCGGCCTATCGACCGCTATCTTCCACTAGTACTCTGCCCCATCAAAATGCCACGGGAGCTACCCGATCCAGATAGCCTGCGCTTAGCATTAGCGCGGAAAGGGTTCTCGAGCATGGAAGGGTGCGACAATCGTCTGGGGACTGGACACCTCATCGATTTCTCCCTGGTCCTGTTTCGCCTCAGGGTAGGAGACCTTTCGTCCTGCATTGTCTCTTTGTTCCCCATTGGTTCTTCTGTTCTTTCGCTTTGTGTACGAATCAGCTGGACGTATTGCAGTAACCGCAACTTCCTCCGCCGTCTCCGCTACGTTCGGGTAGAGAAAGGAGGACTCGCAAGCATGGCGCCTCCGTTGGGACTCTCGGGACTGCTGCGATGGTCGCCTTTGATCATGCTTGCAACGGGCCCGGCACTAGGTTTCGCAGAAGGTACCGCCGCCGATTACTATGTTCCCGACCTTCCCGGACTCCCCAGTGGCGTGCCTCCTGTCAAGATGCATGCTGGGTAAGCTCTTCTCCGTCCTCCGGCGCGCTCGCTCGGCTAGCTAATGTGTACTCGCAGCCACATCGAGGTCACCCCAGAACATAACGGAAACCTTTTCTTCTGGCACTTCCAGAATCGACGAATCGTGGATCGACAAAGAACTGTTGTATGGCTCAATGGAGGGCCAGGATGCAGTTCCGAAGACGGTGCGCTCATGGAGATTGGACCATATCGGGTTAAGGACGACAATACCTTACTGTTGAACAATGGGTCTTGGAATGAGTTTGCCAACCTCTTGTTTGTCGATAACCCGGTAGGAACGGGGTTCAGTTATGTCGACACAAACAGCTTCATTCACGACCTGGACACCATGGCGAACAACTTCGTCACGTTCCTGGAAAAGTTCTTTGCTCTTTTTCCGGATTACGAAAGAGACGATGTAAGCTTCCGGCCAAACCAACACTGGTGGCTCGTTTGGACTAACCGCAGCAGCTTTACTTTGCAGGAGAGTCCTATGCTGGACAGTACATCCCCTATATCGCCAAAGCCATCGTCGAGCGGAACAAGGGCAATCCGGCGCAGAGGTGGCATCTGCAAGGTCTTTTGATCGGCAACGGCTGGATCTCTCCGAAAGAGCAATACGATGCTTACATTCCCTTCGCTATTGAGACTGGCCTCATCAAAGCCGGCTCTCACGAGGTGAATGTGCTGCAGCAGGACCTCCAGACCTGCCGAAAAGTCATTACTGCTAAGCCAGGCAAAGTTGACTACAACCAGTGCGAGGAAATTGTCTCCACAATGTTGAGGACTCTCAAATCCGGCAACGGCGACGACGCATGTGTCAACATGTATGATGTGCGTCTTAGGGACTCGTACCCAAGCTGCGGAATGAACTGGCCCCCCGATTTGAATGCCGTCACCTCGTATCTGCGGACCCCGCAGGTCGTTTCAGCACTGCACGTCAACGCTCAGAAGACCACAGGCTGGCAAGAATGCAAGAGTGCTGTTGGCTCCGCGTTCACTGCCAAGGGCTCGAAGCCGTCCGTCGAACTTCTCCCTGGCCTTCTGGAAGAGGTCCCCATCCTGCTATTCTCGGGTGATAAGGATCTGCTCTGCAACCATATTGGTACAGAGGATTTGATTGGCAATATGACGTGGAATGGCGCCCAGGGATTCGGCGATGATGCGCCCCGAAGGGCCTGGACTTTTGAAGGCGATGCTGCCGGATTCTGGCAAGAAGCACGAAATCTCACCTATGTTCTATTCCGAGAATCCTCTCACATGGTTCCCGTGGATTTCCCGACCCGCAGTCGCGACATGTTGGACAGATTCTTGGGCATCGACGTCAGGCGTACAGGTGCAGTACCCTTTGATAGCTTGGTTGAGGGCGAGGAAGGTCATTCACCAGCCGAGGGCGATGGAGCTACCCAGCCTGCTCCTACCAATCCATCGGACGGTGAGACCCAGAAGCAAGTGGAGGACGCCAAATGGTCCGCCTACCAGAACGCTGGGGGTGCAGTTCTTATTGTTGTTCTTATTGTCCTCGGAGTTTGGGGATTTGCGGTCTGGAGGGGACGCCGCAAGACATCAGCTTACGAGGCCCTGAGCGCCAACGAAGCCGAGGAGGCTCGAAGAAAACGCGGAGGCCCGGGCGACCTCGAAGCCGGTGCCTTTGATGAGAACGAACTCGATGATTTACACACGGACACTCCGACTCACGGTAAATATGACATTGGTGACGACAGTGACGATGAAGTGGCTTCAAGGCGGGATGAAGACAAGCCTTCGAGGAGTTGATACTGAAGCAACCTGTACTAAAATTATGGTCGAGATGTGGAGCGGCTTGAACTGGAGTTTTAAGGCGTGCAATCTTTCTTCTATCTTAGCAATTGCATATAACAAGGCGCCCAGCTGTGGGTCATTCTGCAAATTGGTTGATCCAAGCCCTGTGTACCTGCGCATCGTTTACATGTTTGGCAATAGTACAGATGCACAGTTTGTTCGTTTTCGAATGTGAAGCAATCCCGTCAAGAGTCAATCCGCGCAAAAACGCAGACCGTCGTTGCCTGTTCACGGTATGCAACACAATACGTAAGTAATGCTTGGAGTTCGTTATAGGTTGGCCATGTGGGAACACTCAGATGCATAGGAATGAGCAACGCAACTTCCGTGTAGGGGTTGCCTACATATCGAGCATACATTATGGTATCACTTGAGAACGCAGAGCGTGGTGAAGCTGTGGGCTCTCACTGAATAGTATATCGGGAACAATCCTTTTGGAAGGCAAACTTTTCTCGCCACAAGCAGTCTTGGATAGGCGTATTCGATTCCATCTGCCCTTGCGGTTCTTGGTTGCACTACCAATTATCCCACCAGCGCAGAGATGTGCTGTGTTTGCCGCGAGTTTCCTCCAGAGCTTCCCGAATCGATGGTAAGGATTGCAAACACACAAACAAAGCTCTTTCCTTCAGCAGTCTCCGCAGGTCACGCGTCCAGTCGGAGGACTCTGTCTCACTAAACGCTTGAGACGCTTGAGGAATCACAGCCAGGCTTCTAACATGGGGATACAGCCCTTGCGCGTCGTCACTAAACAATATCTGTTACAGCATTCGGGTTTATGTACATTGATGATATGATGTGCGCGTGAACAATGGTCCTGGAGCGCGGAGGGGAAACGAGAGGTCAATGATATGCGTAGCTCAGTGCTATTCGAAGCGGCAGGTGTGCCCTGAAGGTCATTGTAGAGAGGTACACGTAGGTCAAGGCTAGGTGCTTTCCTCCATCCTCCCAGCTGCTTGCATACTCGAAGGCAGGTGGCTGCCGGCTGGCTCGCTGAAGAAGCCTCTGGAAGCACGATAAGGTACTATGGGTACTAAAGGTAAGGTAGGTAGGCAGGCAGCAAGCTGCTGCCGGCGGAAGGCACTGCCCACGCGCCCCTCCTAACGGCCACCTCCCGCTCTCCTTCCCTTCTCCTTCTCTTCTCCTCCTTCAGGCTCGCCTCCCAGCGCCCTTCCTTTTCATAAACTTCTGCAGCACATCGAGATTTCCTCGACCTGTACACAGCGATCGCACGCTGCCGTTGGCCACCAACTGCAACGAGTTCTCGCCTCCACCCATCTCTTCCAACACTCTCGTTACTCGCCCTCGCCGTTTGTTCTCAACACTGCAGGTTCACTCGGTTCACACAACGCGTTGGGTTGATAGAAAACATCACGCCTCGTTACGTGGAAAGCAACCGACAAAGCCACTTCGAGCTAATCAAGGTACGTTACAGCTTCTGTGCAATTCTCTTCACAATTTACTGGGAGCCAGCTTCGTTCGTGTTTGTTTGCTTCCTACTAGCCCAGCATCGTTTCTGCACACATTCCCTTGCTCGGATTTTCACGACGATGCACTCTTTCCTCCATGTGTTGCAGAGATCCTCAGTCCTTCTCTCCACTGCCCAGTCCTTTCGCTTTCTGCTTCAATGGATTTCCCTGCTTTCCGTGTGATGGTTCGCCGTCCGCCTACTTAAGGTACCTCGAAGGTCGTAATTATGAACGAGGATGATTTTGTCTTGCGAAATATGTTTCGTGTCAACTCCTTTCGTTTTGCATGTTATGCTTACACCCATCCCAGCCTTTCAATACAGTCGTGGCTCCTTTCCTTCTCACGTTTGATGTAGACCACCGAACCCTTCGGTCCATTCAAACTTCAGCTGTTAACGGCCTCTCAGCTTTCTCAAGCATCTACCTCGTCCAGCGTGCAGCATCTTTGGCTTCAAAATGAGCGACTGGAATACTCCGTCTGTTTCGGCTGGCGGTGACTCATGGGGGGCTGGCGCTGGGACCTCCCATGGTTTCAAGGAAGCGGACAGACATGAAGAAGCCTTCCATGATGCGGCTGAGACTTTTGACGGAGGCGTTGATGCCAACGGTGGTGATAAAGGAGAGCTTGGGGGGGCATCCGATGATAAGTGCTTCGGGTGCGGCGAAGCAGGGTAAGTTTGCAGTCGATGCTGTTGCAATGTCTACTCACCACATCCCTAGACACCGTCGAGCGGAATGCCCCAACGCCGAGCAGATGCTCTGCCGATACTGTAAGCAGCCTGGACACATTATCAGGGATTGTCCAGATAAACCCCCAATGGTTTGCGAGAATTGTGGAGAGGAAGGTAAGTAGCGACAACCAGTGCTTGAGTGACAAATTTGCTTCCAAGCTGACTCTTCTCGCGTAGGCCACATCCGCAAGGAGTGCGAAAATGCGCGCAAGGTCAACCGTGACAATATTGCCAACATGCCTGCAGAGGACGCATGGGAAAAGCTCAAGCGGGCTGCCATGGAAAGAGACGTTGACGATGCCAAAGAAGCTGTTCAGGAATATGTCAAGGCGCTTCAAGGCGCCGTTACGTACCGCGAAATCCAGGAGGCGTGCATCGATCAAAACATTGGGTTTTGGCTCATAGCCACAGAGCGCGGACTCCTGAGCGTCTTCACCAACATGGACCTTCAAGGCAATCTCGGAAAGAAATACAGCATCTCTTACAGGTTTTCGGAGTTTCCGAACAAGCCTCGCGAGAAATATGGCTGGCCTGAAACGCGCGAGGAGATTCTTTCACGTTTGGATGACGCCGGCGATGTCGTCAACACTGGTTTGCCCGTGTGCATGAACTGCGGAGAAGTAGGACACATCTCGAAGGACTGTACCACCGAGAAACGTGAACGCCCTCCTGCTATACCTTGCTCCAACTGCGGTACTGAAGGGCATCGGCTTCGTGATTGTGCGTCCCTTACTTGCAACGACACGTTCTTGTGCTAATCAATCAGGCCCTGAACCACGCATTGACAAGTTTGCGTGCAAGAACTGCGGGTAGGTGTCTAACCTGACCGTTGTTTTTCTTTACTGACACCGAAGTAGCAAGTCAGGCCATAAAGCCTCTGATTGCGAGGAACCCCCCAACATGGACCTCGTTGAGTGTCGCAAGTGCAATGAGAGTGAGTCCTAGGGAACGAACAGCATATTTTTTGCTGTGCTGACGAAATTACAGAGGGTCATTTCGCCAAGGACTGCCCCCAAGGTGGTGGACGTGCTTGCAGAAACTGTGGCCAAGAGGGGCATATGGCCAAAGATTGTGATCAGCCGAGGAACATGGATATGGTCACCTGCCGAAACTGCGAGAAGACGGGGCACATGTCCCGCGAATGTCCCCAGCCGAGAGACTGTAAGTCTTCTCAGTTCTTCGAGTATACGGCCTCATTCCTAACAACTTGATACAGGGAGCAAGGTCCAGTGCTCTAATTGCCAGGAGTTTGGTCATACGAAAGTTCGATGCAAGAAACCTCCTGCGGAATCCCAAGATCAGGGTTTCCCGCAAGACGGCAACGATGGCAGTTTCGCAGCCGGTGACAAAGATGGCTGGGGTAATGGCGGCGACGCTGATGCCGGGCATTCGGGGTCCGCTGAGAATGATTATTCTCAGGCTCATGGCTCTGCTTGGTAACAGCGTGCGCTGGACTCTTCCCTAAGTTTATACACCAGAGGTGACGGCGATGACATGGCGACTTGCTCAGCAGCCTTGGTCTCCTTTTCCATGATAATCAACTCATGCTCACGGAAAAGCAGCCACATGACTCATGAAGGACGGTACAACTTGTATCAATGACTTGATTTTTCTAGATGCTGGCTTGCAATATGCAAGATAATGAGATTCAGTGTCATGAAACGTTCCTTTTGGTTGACGTGACCTTGATATGTTTCTGTGTTTGGACGGCGGGTGGAAAAGTATTACACGCTATTGGCTGCAGCGTCACCGCAAACCCCACTAACCTCGTGTAGCACCATCTTGTTGCCTTCAAGTATCGGTCCAGCTGGGAGAGCATGCGGAGCGATGAAGTTGTCAGCGTAAAAGTTGTCACGGCATCGTTGAGATATGAGCATCCCAAGTAGTTTGCAAAATGCCAAGGTTGACGCTTGCCTTTACTACATGCAATGCTATGCTGCTTGGTGCAATGTAAAGACGCTTGAAAAGATGACATGGCAACGCTATACTCTCATGGGTGTAATAGGCTGCTTAGTGAAGAGCCGTCCGTCCTATTCCCCGGTGATCCAAAGGCTGCTTTCAATAATGCAACAGGTCAAGGGCAGCAAGTCAGATACCCAACGACGAGACTCTTCAGACCCTCCGCTTATCCAGTTGCGGCCCAAGATACAGCCAGGATGTGATTATTCACTCTTCTCTGTGCGGTTCGTCGTGTTATTTCATGGATGCAGTGGGCTCGGGGGCCGGAGACAATAACGACGGATAAAAGGTGAACTGAGGAAATTTAATACCGCGTTCAAAGTCGTATCCGAGGTGCGGTCAATTAAACCGGCTTCCCCTTCTGCCAGAAACAATTACGGCTGTGGAACTGATCCGGAGGGAAGGATGCTGACAAGGTACAGAGCGCCCACCCAATATCCGTAAACGACACGGCAACACTTACTTTACAGGAAATGGATTCTTGGTTGTACGCGCCTAGAAGAGGCCGAGGATTCCGAGGTATCCTGCGAGGAATTGCCGCGAGCATGGCCGTTCTGGGAATGCCAAGATTCATTGGGCTCCTCAAAACCTGGGGTGTAATTTTCTAGCATGGAGAAGGTGCAGCCTGGTTTGGCCGGCCAGCGGATGTGGCCCGCGGAACCAAGTTCACGCTTGATCGCCAGTAACCAGCGTGCAAGCATCGAGTTCTCTGAACGTAGGAACCTGCCGTGGGAGACCAGTCGGGCGCCGCCTGGTTTCTGGCCCGGTTGATGTTGTTGGAGAAACTTCTTGACGCTGTCGAGGATGTACACACCACAGACCCAGTCTTGATGCTGCCCAATGTTCGCGACGATGAACAGCTTGAGACGTCTGTTGGCAATGGTATTTACAAGGTGTAGGGCGTCTTGGGCCCTTTCCGTCCGATCTTCTTTCTAGGAATCGAAGAAGTAGAAATAGTGACCATTACTGTTGGTTGTATCGACGATAGCCACAGTCCAGTGGTCTGGGAAATGGATCGGTATAACGCTCAGGGGCGCCGAAACCAACAGGGCCGCGTCGTTGTCCCATTGATCAGGGCCAAGTTGGGCGTCCAAAGGTGTCTTGAGAACAGCAGCTGGTATGGAAGACCCGACGGCTAGGCGTAGCCCAGCCACGACGGCCAAATCGTCCAGTCTTTCCTTGCTCCTGATGAATCCGTCGAGGTTGTACAGGCCTGTCAGGTACTGACCCAGGGGCATGCCGCTTATGTCGCTCGTTCCTTGTTGGCTGATGTGCGGGAACCATTTTTCACGAACAGCGTCCCAGCTGTCTTGGCCGTTGCCGTCCGGAAACAGGGAAGACCGGAGGTATGCCGGGCGACGATTGCGGACAGCCGTATGGTCAGGGCCGTAGAGTTGCTTCTGATCCAGCCAGTAGTCGAAGTCATGGCCGGCTCTCTGTTCCGTCGGCCCAGTGAAGACAGATAGCGGCGTGTGTTCCCTGATGAAGGACCAAGTGTTTCCGCCCATGGTGTTGACGACTCCTGGGTGATTTAACACGTGTTGTGGGGGGTTGATGTCAAAAAGATGCCGGATCCCAGGAAAATAATGTCTGTGTTGATGGAGCGCTGCAGTAGGTAATTTGTTGGGAGAGACAGAGAAGACTGTCAGTATTGCTTTCGAGGTAGGCACTTGTGTAGCTGCTCGCCGTGTCCATACAGGAAGCTGCGTTAGCCCATCGGCAGGAGTTGATGGCTTGGCGGTTGCTCCGATGAACCGGCTATTCTTCCTGCCGGCTGCTGCCCGATATGTTTACATGCCAGTCGTGACTCCCGTTATAAATCATCCTAAAGCGCCACGTCATCTCGGATGCTAAACAGGCATTGTCACGGGAGACCTTTGGTGATTCTATGGTTTGCCCAAGACAGCGTTCAACCGAGCAGAAAGGGTGCTGCTACCCTAGAGTGTCCCAACTGCCGTTGTGGAGAGGGGTTCCGTCGGCTCTTGACGAACCTCGGCATCTGGAGTATCAAATAGCTTGTCTTCGCATCCTTTATTCTTTCCCAAGTCATCAACCCGTTTCATCATGGCAGATAAGGAGATCATCGTGTATCATTACGCCTATTCGCCCTATGCAAGGCGCATCATCTGGTATTTGACACTTCGTGGCATACCGTACTCTCAATGTGTTAGTTGCCCACCACGAGCTGCCAGCCGTACCACCACTTACGCTTAGTTAATGTCTAGCTACAACCCCCAATGATGCCCCGGCCGGATGTTGCCAGGCTTGGGATTTCCTACCGGCGAATTCCGGTCATGACCGTTGGCCGTGACGTGTACCTGGACACCCGGCTGCAGCTCCCCAAGCTTGAGGCTCTACATCCGCCACTCGCGAAACTGGGAGCGGAGGGCGCAGATCAACAGGCGTTGCAGCATCTCCTGTCGACCATGGTAATCGACGGCGGGGTATTCGAGAGTGCTGTGCAGCTGCTGCCCACGGATCTACCGCTGCTTCAAAGCGAGGCGTATTACAAGGACCGAAGCGATTACATTGGGGCCAAGCTCAGTCCAGATTCTATGCAAAAGAGGCGTCCCGAGGCCTTGACGAAAATAGCAAGCAGTTTCAAGTTCCTAGAGTCTACGCTGCTGTCTGATGGCAGAGACTGGATACTCAGCACGGAGAGCCCAAGCTTGGCGGACATCGAAGCCGTGTGGCCGTTCCACTGGCTCATTGGGCTTCCGGGGGCACTTCCGGCCGATACATTCTCCGAAAAGGTGTACCCTCGGGTCTACGCTTGGGTCGGCCGCTTCCAGGCCGCCGTGTCAGCCGCGAAGAAGAAGCTGGGCCCGCCACGAAGCCTCTCCGGCGAGGAAGCCGCACGGCTTGTGGCCGCGTCGCCGTTCAACGAGGAGGACGGGTCTGTAAACGTCACTGACGCTGTGGTGCTGGCGCTGGGTCTCAACAAGGGCGACCCGGTCAAAGTTTGGCCAACGGACACAGGAGCCTCGCACAAGGACACGGGTAGGCTCGTGAGCCTAACCGAGACTGAGGTTGTATGGGAGACGGCGACGACGGAAGGCGCATCGGTGAGGGTCCATGCGCCAAGACACGGATACCGAGTGTCCAAGGTGACGGACGACGTGGTGCGGCAAAAGTTGTAGTAAGATCGGGCTGCTACCTCCACCATCGGGTAAGCTACCGCCCAAGCATCTGGAATCAATGTTGTTGTATCTGTATGTCAAAGCCGAGGCCAGAATCCCACCACACCGCGCGAGACGGAGCATTTTGCAGCGCCCCCCCCCCCCCAAAAAAAAACTAGTAAACGTAGAGAGCCCAAGCTCGGTGAAACAACTTGATAGCCTTTTTCGCATGTTTCAAGCACAGGAGCCATGATTGTAGTGCTGTTCCCTGCCCCGGCATGAAGCTGTGGGGGATGGCTCGATCCGGCCCTCCCGAATATATTGCGGCGCTCAATAGTGGTGCACGTCAAGACAGCACTAAAGCTCAGCAACGCGCACGTAACACAGATCGTCATGCGCGGTGCCGCCACAGGCAAGACGGGGGCTTGCGCGAATCTCGATGGGATGGGCTTGGCCCGTTTTCAATAGGGTAAGGGATAGACATTAACAATACTCTTTTCCAATTAGACAATATGTGGCAATCGAGCCATGTTGGTGGAGTAGAGCACTACGTGGAACGGCTTTCATCTTTGTGTACTTGTATACTCTCAAACATTAAAAACAGTAGACTCCATGTGTGCTACCCTACAGACCAAGTCAACATTGACAATACACTTAGGACAGTGCTTTGGGAATGGGAGGATCAGGAACAAACTTCGAGCTTTTCGTCTGTTAGCGATGTTTGCTAGTGTCTGGGTCAGTGTTTCATTCGAGACACAATATCGTGTCGTATACTAATGTTGACGTTTTTTTCGCGTTGATTTGACGTCATCTTTTGTCATAGGCACAAATTCACGAGACGAAGTTGTTGTTACAATAGGTATGTAAGCCTTGACATGGTTTGATAGTAATCTTCATGCCGAGATAGACTTGACACATCTCGATACACATGATAAAAATATTTGAATATCAATGTTGTGATATGTTGATGTAACTGACTGCACGATTTGACCGATTTAATCGGAGATCCGATAAACCATGCTGGCCTGTTATCCTCATTGTTGCCCTGCTGGTTCTAAGAGATTACGAGTCACTTTGTCGGTTTCAAAGAACAGGGAGTATTGGTTTGCTATCCAGTATTCCCCATGAATGCCAAACAAACTCTTTCGAATAGATACCTCGGGCGGATAGACTCACGGTATGTCGTGCCGGCAACATTCCAGCCGCCAATGGAGCAGGGACATACACAGTGCGCAAACATATGGATGACACTGTCCTGACGCCGTGACGTCACGCAGCAGTAATTCATTCCTGGCCTGGCACAATGTTCAGTTTGTGACGGGACCTATCCTGGCAAGAACGTTACCCGCCTCAGCCAAGGGATGTAGTGGTGCAGACTACGGCACGCCGCGACTGTGCATTCTCGACGACCTCCGGACGATACGAGCTCGGTAGGCCTTTTGCATTCTGTCCATTCCGCGCTGTTGCATATGCACTTGTACCGGGCAGCGGCGAGTCTAGTAGTCCGGTCTGCAAATGCACGCCTCCTGGGCACCCACATCACCGGTTGAGACGCGATCGCGTGACTAATCATAGAACATCAACATCGCGCAATGCAGCAATCCATACAACTAATCAAGCCGGTGGCGTTGGTGGATTTTGGCCCGGCCAATCCAACGTGTACGTCCACCTGGGCATTGTGGCAAGGGCTTCCGGATAGGCTGAAGTTGGGGCTGCCATGTCAACGCTGGGTGGAAGGGGGGGTGGGCTCATGCCGCAATATTCAAGACATGCGATGCTGCACCAGTAAGGAAGGGTGGATGGGCATCCGGGGTGGAATTCCAATTGTCGTCGAGAAACATTCGATGGTGTAGGTGACTTGTGGTGAGTCGGTGAGGGGCCAAGGCTCTGTCAACAACCTGGCATGATTCGGGTATTAGACATCGAGAGCCATCCATTTGAATGACTAGAGAAGTCCTGCTAGAGCCGAGGACGTGGAAGTGCGGACGACGCCAGGATAGAGGCCAACTATGGCACGGAGACGTCTTCGCACATACAACACATGGCGGCTGGCGTTTTGGTCCGGCCGGAGCTGGGGCTACGCAGAGAGATGTCTCTGGAGGTTAGGACACGGTGCTCTTTCTGGCTCGTGCGCTACGGCGAGATGACGAAATCTCTGCCAAATTAGGGGAACTTTCTCTTGCCCACCATGGCTGTCGGAGCTGCGCTCCTTCAAACCCCCCACCCTACTGCAGGTCGAGGGCATAGGAGACCGCATGCGAGGAAGGATGTCGTCAAAAGAAGATCTATCGCCTTTCTCACAAACTCGATATGACCACGAGTAAAAGTCTGGGACAGTTCATCAATCACCAGTCACCAGTCACCGCTCACCAACGCAACGTTAATGTGGTGAAACCAGAAACAGAAGAGTGGCGGGAGGGAGGNGGGATGGGAGAGGAAGTGACCAAGAAAGGATGTGTTACCATGCTGGTGGCTGCCTCTTGCGCCGGAGAGCCATCCATCCATTCATGGTCGCGTACGAAGTGCAAGGGGACAATGACGCCGACGGGTCGAGTGAAAGTCTCCACCGAATGGGTTGATGTATTGTGGGCCACTCAGATCCTTGCCAAACGCACTGGCACAACCATCCCCCCCCTTCCTCACCCAACTGTGCTGTAGAGCCTGGTGCGGCTGCTCATGCATTCATACGATAGTACAGTGTGCCCGGGTCGGGTAAGCAGGTGACTCTGGGATACGGTGCCGTTTTGGGTGGAACGCCGTGAAGCGGCCGTCCGTGCCCACGCACCATGGACCCCCCCTTGGGCCACCCTCCACGACGTCCCCATATCTCGACGGTACGGTAAGCAAAGGTGCTGTAGGTACGGGTACCTACGACGTACAAAATGGTGATTCATGGCACCCAGTCTGCCGCTGCAATGGAGCCGGGTGCTGGTTGGATTTCGATTTTTCTCTCTACATGACACTGTCTTGATCTGAACAAGAACATCTCATCTCGATCCTCTTTGGCTACCTACTGGTTGGAAGACAGGTTGGTGTGTAGGCTCCTGCTCCGTTTTCTCCTAGCCCCGGAATGGTGTGCTCAACAATCGATTCCGGCCAACCAACCAAACGTACCGTAACAGTCTGGCCACACAGTGCGATGATCGAATGTCGGGTTTGTCAGCCAGCTTTTTATTTTTCTTCGCCTCCCTCCTAAACCCCTGTTGCCCGTTTGGGTAAGGGGAGGAAGCGACCCAGAGGCCCCAGAACGCGCCGCCGCACACAAGACCTTCCAGGCACCCCAGAGCCCGCCTTCTTTTTCTGCGCCCTTCTCCCGCTCGCTTCCACAACGTCATCTCTGACGTCTTTTTTTCCAACTTGATCCTTTCACCAACATCAGCCCTCAACGCAACACGCCCATCGACGCACCGCCCCAGCGCTTCTGACGGCACACGCGATTCCAACGCCATCTTACCTTTTACTCACTTTGCAGATCGAGTGGCATTCTCACTGCACTGTCAGAGGGTTACCCTGGGCCAGCCGCCGATCGCAGTCGTCGTCGTCGTCTAGACCACGACTTTTGGCATTTAGCTGCCTGTAAATCGCACATGCTGTGGCTGTTGAACCATCCATCGCTCGTTAAGCCCAAGTTACCGCTTCACTCATAGCAGCCTCGGGCGCTGCTGCCGCTATCTGCACGCCTTGCCGCAGCTGATCTCAGGCCCAGTGCGCGTCAAATCTCGCCTCCTTCCCAGTCGTCCTTGCAAATACCACCCAGGAACCCCCTTTGTCATCTTCTGCCTCTGACCTCATCTGGCCTTTGCTTTCGTCCTTGCGCATACTCACCATTTCGACCGTCCCGCACTCCACCGCCTTTGTA